>JAPYZI010001115.1:0-36093 GCA_030523105.1 Ophioninae sp. A BG-2022a | reverse complement strand
AAAAAAAAAAAAAAACAAAAAAAGATAACCACGTGATTTGGACCTATACATATATCTGATCCTACGGAATCTCATCCTGAAACATCCTCTGTTCATCCGTGTTGCAGGTATGGTTCCAAAACGCGCGAGCAAAATGGCGACGCATGGTACTGAAGCAGGAAGGAAAATCGGACAAGTGTGGTGGAATGGATGGGGGTTCGATCGGTGATTTGGAATTGTACGGGAACAGCGCGGGTAGTGGTGGTCCACCGATGAGTCCGCCTTTTATGCTGGGAGGTCCTCATAGTCCGGCGTCATTGGCGTCCTTGGATTGCGCGTGATGGAAACGTCATTTTTCTTGAGTATTCATCGAGGGAATCATCAACGAATCGGAGCGACATCGCCAGCGAACGAAACCGAACAAAACCCAAACAAACCCAAATTAAAAAATTTAAAAAAAAACAAAAAAACAAAACGAAACGTTCGGGCGAAAAATCGGGCTGGAAAAAAGTGCAAAATATAAATTGAAATAAAAAGGGAAGAAAAATTTGAAAAAAAAAGAAGAAAAATTTACGAACTTCGAGATCGAGTCGAAGATGTTTTTTTTTTTTTTTTTTTTTTTTTTTTTTCGGAAGCGGAAACGGCTAAACTCGGAGCGCGACGAAATCGAAAGTTTCGAAGCGACGACTTTCCCGCGACGGATTTTCACGGACCGTGAACCGTCCGGATCCATCCGGACCTCGACGATTCGCAGGAAACTCGCGAAAGGTGAAAGTTCCATCCGGAGAGAAAAAGGAGAGAAAAATCATTGTTTTTTTTTTGTTTGGTTTCTCTCTCTATCTTTCTCTCTCTCTCTCTCTCTCTCTCTCCCTCTCTTTTTTTTCTTTCTCTCTCACGTTCTTTCAACTTCCGCTTTCGTTTTGTAAAAAATTTCGAGCTCTCTCGATCGAGATCTCTGCAAATTCCGACCGGAAGTGGGAGGTTGAAACGCACCAGATTTCCGGTCGATCGGTTCGACTCTTCGGCGACCGGAAGTTGTCCCGGCTCTTCGAAATAATTCTTCGAATTCTGACGAATAACGAAGTCATCGAATCCCCGACGGATTTATCGACGAAATATCGAACCGTCGATTATCGAAAGGTAAAAAAAAAAATGTCGACTCGAAGGAGACGCGTTTTTCTTTTCTTTTTCCTGTAAAATAGGCGATGACCGGAAGTATAGTGCGTCGAAAAAGTGTACAGTTAGCCCGAGGCTGTAAATTAGAAAAAACAAAACCCTTTTTGAAAAAATGTAGAAATCGCAGAACGTAAAAAAAAAAACAAAAACGAAACTTCAATCGTCCTTGTGAATATTTATTAACGAAACCGGAAGTGAAGGAGAAACCGGAAGTGGGCAAGGGGTTCACCGTCGAAAAAAAAGAAAAAAAAATATATATATATATATAAATTCATTTAATTAATGCATTCTCGAATAAACACGAAAAAAAAAACAGAAAAACGAAACGACTTTGAACTTTCAATCCCGTTTAACCAAAAAATTAGCGCTGCGAAAAAAAATCTTCAAACAAAGAATAAAAAAAAGGAAAGAAACGAAAAAAAAGAAAAAAAAAAAAAAAACTATGATCGTCGCTGATAAAATTGTGTGCTTGCTGTGTGCGATACGAATATTTATTGTTTTGTTTATGAATGTGCTAATGTGAGATTCGAGTGTGCGTCTGTGTTCGCGTGTGAGTAAAAAAAGAAAATCTAATTCATCGTACTCTTTGTGATCGAATTCAGCGACGATCGTTCTTTGCTTTTTCGACGAATAAATAAGAGACAAAAGGGAAAAGGATAAAACGCGATTTTAACGTTTAATATTTATTCGATATTGGGATCGATGTTTTATTAATTTAAAAAGATCCCCCAAACTTTTGGCGGGTGAAAATAAAATCGAACGTATTATCAGCATCGTGGAACAAAAAGTCAGTTGTGAGAATTTCGATTGTTAGTTTTGTTATTTTTTTTTTTTTTTTTTTTTTTTTTTTAAAAAATTCGTAGATCTTTGTCAATTTTGACGTCCAATCGAATCTCTCCAATGGACGAATAAATTCGCTGTCAATTTTAATTCGGGCAATTATCCCGATGCTGTCGATCGATTCTTCGAACAAATATTTATTACGTGTACTTTAGGAACGTACGAGGGACGAGAAACGACGAACGGTTAACAAACAGACAAAAAAAAAAGAAAAACAAAAAACGCGCATTCTCCAATGTAAGTATAGTAGTAAAACGTTATATTCGAATTCAGTCACTGTAACACGATGAGAATGGACACGCGCGTAATTTTTACTGCGTATAGTACCTATACATATATCTATATAAATATATATAAATAAAAATATAAATATAAATATAAATATAAGTATATATATATATATGTATATAAATAAATAAATATATATATATATATATATATTTATACATAAAAAACAAACTTGTAAATAAAAAATACGTTCCTCGAATTTGTTAAGAAAATAAAAAAAGTGCGAAAGAACACGAAGAAAAGTAAAAAAAAAAAATACAACAATACACTGCTAGGTTTTTTTTAGGGACGAAATTAATTATTGTATTAGGTAGCGGTCGTTATATAGGAAAGATAATAAAAAAAAAAACCACACACCTAAACTCGCGAACACACAAAGGTAATAATGATTGATATTATTATTATTACTATCGTAAAACTATTAACGTGTAATAACGGAACGAAACAATTGTCTAATTTTACAAGATGACTTTTTGCATTGAATATATTTTGACAATATTCGCTCTCGATATTTTTTTTTTTTCAAATCCCGATGATTCCTGATATCCTCCATCCCTTGAGACAAATTGCGGTTTGATGAAAATGAGTCGAGATTAATGGTGGTTTCATCGATCGATGCTTGTGATCTTTGATACGAAACGTTTGGGTTTGCAACTTTTTGGGGAGTCGGATTATTGAATTTCGATTCTCAGAGTTTCGAAAAGTCACCGGTAAGGAAATCGTGATGAAGAACGCTTCAATGGATTCGAATAAAAATCGGAAATTTAATTATTCTTACTTCTATTTAATTATTCAATTTAATTTTGATTTAATTTCAATTAATTAGTCAATTGCAATTCAATTTATTTTTTATTAATTATTCAATTTTAATTCAACTGATTATTCAATTTAATTTCAATTAATTATTCAATTTCAATTCAATTTGTTTTTAATTAATTATTCAATTTAAATTCAATTTAATTTCGATTGATTATTCAATTTAATTATTCTTATTATTTCTTGGTGATTGTAAATCTCCTTGATTTGGAATTCTCTCTCTCTCTCTCTAATAAATCTTGGGAAACGAAATTGAGTTATTAACCAATCGAGGACTGTAAAAGTAGTTGTTGAGGGAATCTTCCATGAAGAAGAATGGTTTCGATTTCTTACTGATGAGCGAGAAATCCATGCAACCTTAAAACCCAGCGTGCAACTATCCATATATCTGCAAATGGATGATATCTGCGCGAGGTAGGTGCAGCAACACGACAATTCCTTGGCTCAATCACGCCCACCCTGATCATTCAAGAATTATTATATACAGGGTGGTAATAAAAGTGACGTCTCAAACAAAATTCTGTAAGTCTGGAATCAATGCCTATATGGAATATCTGAATTTAAAATAAAATCGAAAAATTTCGAATATGCAAACGTAATATTTACCATTCAAAAAAAAAATAATTAAATATAATTGCTTTTTTAAATGAAATATAATTATATATTATAATTAAAAATAATTAAATATAATTATTTTCATCATTCAAAAATATCATTAAAAATAATTTTCTTACGTATAATTAAAAAAATAAATAAAAATGTCATTTAAAAAAAAAAACGTGAAATTTGCATTCTCTAATTCTAATAGAAACGCTATTATATGAATTAAAAAAAACTTTTACTGTATGGATAAGAACATTTTGTGTAAATTTATAAACAGTATTTTTTTGTAAAATTCTGGCTGGAGACACGTTTATTTAAAAATCGAAAAATATTCGAAGCATTTTAATGGGGCAAAATCCACTTCGTAATGATAAAATGGTTTAATGTTTTCGTGCTTGTAAGACCAGGAATTTATTAATCGTTCGGAGACATTTTTATTTTTCCTTTTTCCACAATTTTTCGAGTCACCCTATATTCGGATTGTGGATGTAAATTCGTTGCGTAAACAAACGAGGCGAACGATGTGACGAGTTTATCAGATGTATCGATTACAATGGAAAACCGAGAGGTCGTTTTTTTTTTTCGTCTCATCGACTGTTGCATCATTTTAATAGGTTACATGATAATTTGCGTTCGTTCGGTCATATTTGGATTACGAGATAATTGAGGGTTGGAGTAAGAGCTTTTTCATCTCTTTTTCTGAATCGTTCGATTCTCTCGGTTGCGTTCCGTCAGTGGGGTTTCGTGAAGTACCGATCGAACTATCGATAATAGGGTTTTTTCTTTCAGCAGATTGAACCGAGGCTTAGAATTGACTCTCGTCTAATTGGTCGATTATTCAACGATGTCGTAAGCCCCAGATGTTTCGCTAACGCATCAAAGACTCCAATGGTTTCTTGATGAATGGATATAGTTTTTTCGATGATGATGTATCTATGAAATTGAGCCGTGAACACAAACAAACCCAAACTAACCCAAACGAACTCAAGCAAAACCAACAAACCCAAACAAAGAAACTCATAAAAACCCAAACAAGCTCCAGATGATTCGTCAACGCATCAAGGACCCCAATGGTCTCGTGATGAATAGAAATAAATTGTCTGCAATAGGTGGAAAGCAGAATGTGAGTGGTGGCTTTAAATGATGATGCGTTTACGTAATTGAGCCCAACCCAAACAAACGCAAACTAACCCAAACGAACTAAAGCAAAACCAACAAACCCAAACAAACCCAAACTAACCCATACGAACTCAAGCAAAACCAACAAACCCAAACAAACCCAAACTAACCCGAACGAACTCAAGCAAAACCAACAAACCCAAACAAACCCAAACGAACTCAAGCAAAACCAACAAACCCAAACAAACCCAAACTAACCCAAACGAACTCAAGCAAAAACCAACAAACCCAAACGAACTAAAGCAAAACCAACAAACCCAAACAAACTCATAAAAACCCAAACAAGCCCCAGATGATTCGCCAACGCATCAAGGACCCCAATGGTCTCGTGATGAATAGAAATAAATTGTCTACAATAGGTGGAAAGCCAAATGTACGTGGTGGCTTTAAATGATGACGTAATGGCTTTGGGTTTGTTTGGGTTTGGCTCAATAAGTAATTGAGCCAAACCCAAACAAACCCAAACAAACCCAAACGAGCGCCGGATGATTCACCGATGCATCAAGTACCCGGATGGTACCTTGATGATTGAAAATGATTTTTCAACAGTATGTGGAGAGCAAAGTGGGCTTAGTGGCTTTAAATGATGATGCATCTCGGAAATTGAGCCGTGATCGATAATCTCCTCGTTCAGTTGACCGGGTGTAAACGTGGACAGAGTACGATCGGTTCTTTCGTCATTTTTAGGATCGAGTGCCAACCGTTTCTTCTCTCTTTCTTTCTCTATCTGGTTCTTTCTCCCACACTTCGGGTGTCCAAACTCGAATCTCGGCTGGAAGAGCATCGATCATCGGCGTTATCGACAGGAGGAGATCCACGAGGACACGAAGAATGAGAACGGTCATGAGACGACATCGAGCAGAAGAGATCTATTGGGTTGACCATCCAGGATTGAACGTCATCGTTCCTATCTCTTTTCTCTTTTTCTTTTCCTTCGGGTGTCCCGAACTCACGCCTCATCGATTTCAAGAACGAGCGGTCGCGCCGTTGAAACGGATCGATCCTTTTTGATGAACCCCTTCCCCATCATTGCCTGTAGTCTTCATTGATACTCCGGGACTGGGAACAACGTTTAACGCGTCAAGGAAACGATCGCTCTTCATCCGTTGTTTTTGTGTGTTTTTTTTTTTCGTTGCTTCGTACGAACAGGCTTTCAAATAAATCGAAGGTTCAGTTGGAGAAGACAACCGGATGCTTTTTGAATCAAGTCCAAGTGACTTCTGAAAGCTTGGAAAAACAGGGCACCTCAAAAAACGTCGGGAGTTCTTCAAGAGACTTTCTTGGTTCAATGAATAGCTTTGACTGTTTTTTAGATCAGGTCGATTAGACTCATTTTTAGGTTAGTCTTCATTTATTGTTGAATTTATTTATTTTCATCAAGAATCCAAACGAATTGCCGTTAAAGCAGGAAGACCATTTGCAACCTCGAAAATGATGGGTTTCTGATGATTTTTTTATTCATGGAAGGAATACACGTAGAAATTTGGATTTTTGAATATGTTTTGTTTGATATTTGAATTGTTTAACAAAAAATATGTATACATTTTTTTTCATGCAAATTGCTCATCGTCTACAATAATGTTTAGAAGAAGCTTTCAAAAAAATTGCCGCACTGCTGGAGTCCTCCTTCACTCTGTAATTATCGGAAAACAAAAAATCAAAATAATTCTTAAAGGTAACACCCATACGCTATTGGTGAACCAGTATTTTTGAAATATGTGCAAAATTAAGCAAATCCCAGCTTAATAACGTCAATTGTGTAATTTTTTATGAAATTTTTGATACATTTGAAGGCAAAAGTTGGTTTTATTTTTGGTTTTCGAAATAGTATTGAGGTTCACCAACGAATTGCTGATGTAACGAAGATGTGTGAAAAATTTCATCGAAATCGGTGAAACAGTTTCGTCGTGATCACTCCAACGGTTGGGAAAAACATGGTTTTGAGAAAAACTCGTCCAAAGTCGCATAGCTCTGTTTACTCGTCACGAACGTTCTCGTCTTTTCCTGATAACTCCAACAATTCTTGAAATTCCGTTTCAAAAATTGAACACAACATTCTCAAAAAATTGAACTATCAATTTACGTAAAAATAGATCGATTTTTTCAAATTTATAAATTATCTTCCTACCCTGATCCAACATCCTATTCCAGCCGATCAAAGTCTCGAAAAAAAGACAAAAAAAAAACATTTGCCGGAGGAACCGGTACGCGTTATCGTCTACAGAAATCAAACATCCGTTTGTATCCCATTCGTGTCCATCAAGTAGCTGCACCGACTCACTTTTTTTTTTCTTCATCTACGACGAAGGTTCGAACAAGGCAAACACTTTCTAATCCGTACCGGTCTCTATTCCCGATCACCGGAGATCCCAGAGTCGTCAAAAAAGCTATGTACGCCATTAGATGGAAAAAGACGGAGGGAGAAATGGAGCGGAAGAGGAAAAAAGGAAAAAAAAAAAAACAAACAAGCCAAGAGATTCGGATTGCCAGGGTGTCGAAAAATGGAAGTTACGGTAGCGCAAGAAGAGGACCGGAAGTGGAAATAGTTGGGTCTTGAGAAACCAAAGTCATTCCGACAGCACCAAGTTCTTATATATAAGTATGCCCGTCGACAGAGCGTCTTCTGTGTCACCACCTTCAAAGCTACTGACGCTTCAATGCCTTTGGACAATCCCATCGTACATACGAGCTCCCATAAACCCCATCAAGTTCTTCCTCTTACCAATTGGCTGACTTGAAGACAGTCGAAGAACCATCAGGAAGGGAATTCCCGGGTATATTCCGTTGAATCGAGAAATCAAAAGGTCTCAGTGGTCTAAGTAGCGAAACCTGCCAACGGTCCCAATAAGACTCGAAGACGGTGTATTGCGAAGGGGAACTGGATATCCCCAAGTCTTCTTCTCCACCTTTTCCCTCTTTACCGTCTTCTCTTTCTTTCTCCCCTGGGAACCGACTCTTTTATCCTTTACTTTCCTACCGTCTTTTATCCCGGTTGTCCGTTTCTCCCTGGCGTGTCTTTTCGCACGCGCGACGAACCCGTGTGGCCACAAGCGGGTGACAAACAACCGTGGATTCCACGGATCCACACGGCGTACGCACGCTGCAACCTCTTTCTCTCTCTCTCTCTCTCTCTCTCTCTCTCTCTGGCAAACTCCGGGCTAATTAGCGGTTCGCGCAGCACTCCGCGGCACTTTCTCGAGCCAGAGAGGCGACGAGAAGAAAAACAACCCAAAAGGAAGAAAAAAGTTGAGGGCGCAACAGGGGGGGAGAAGAAAAACGGATCCCAAGAGGCTATCACCGGGTGGCTAAAGTTGAAGGGGTTGTACTCATGAGGGGCGAGAAAAGAAGAGCAAGAGAGTAAGACGTAGAGAAAGAGACAAACGTAGAATTGTCTACAGCGGAAGAGGGATAGGTCGCATTTGTATTTGAATATATGGAGGACAGTGAGCGATGTTGCACCTGCCACTTCGAGTCATCCTAATAGCCGGCTAGATGTCACTGGGCCTCCGTACAACCTCGACTAAAATTGTCCCCCGGAAAACTTTTTTTCTCGACACATTTGTTGCTTTTTTGAAATTTTTTTTTACCTCAATTCGGAATCCATGGTGGTAGCAAGGTGTCCGAGTCTCATCGTTGCCAATATTTGACACGCAACGATGAACCCAACCGATCTAACGATTGTTACAATAATTACATTTGTCCTCGAGTCTCGAGAGGTCGACCTCACTGATCATCAGTCGTCCGAAACCACGGCTGATTCATTGAATCTTCAATGCGCCAAATTGGTCCATCTTTACCCTATAAATTTGACGGTCTGTGTCACTGGGATGTGGAACTCGTAGATCCCAATTATGAAATACGTTTTTTTAGGTTGACTGAATCAAGGGAGGGGGCAAGAGGAACGGAAACGATGAAAGCTGAATTTCTGGGAAACAAATGGCTATAATCGTAACTGCAAAAGTATCATTGAACGTCTGCATACTCTAAATCGCCTCGTATCGGCTCTTTGAATCGACAAACATCATATTGGCTCCTCAAAAATTGTTGATGACGAATGGTTCCTCAAATTGAAAAATGGTTACGTTTTAGGTACTATTGGTACCTAAAGTAACCATTTAAGTAAATAATAATGAACTTTAGATAATTCTACATTTTACTTAATAATAATAAAGTAAATAAAAAATAGTCAAGTTTGCAAATAAGAAATTTGTAAATTTGGTAAACTCGGTATATAAATAATTAGTAAAGTTAGTAAATTTAGTAAATAAAGAATATTATTATTATTAAACATTAAAATGTTGACATTTTTTGGTTCATTAACATCTCGATTTCTAACGGACCGATAATTTTTCTTTGTTTTTTTTTTTGTTGAAATTAAAAAATAGTAACCCCACTCGAAACATCTATTTCTCCACTTTTCACGAGTCCACACGGTGATGATGCTCTCCCAAATTCTGGACTCCTGGACGCTCGGGTTTTTGCCGGTTGATGTACGCGGCGCGCACACTTCGGGTTTCGTATTCGCAAACGATACGTGACCGCACGCATCACCGCGCAAAACTAACTCGGTAGGCGGAGATACACCGAGGGAGGAAGAGCTTGCACGAGGAGACACGGCTCGTTGTTACTCGCGCACTCACTTCCATATTTATCAAAACAAGATCGCACACGTGGCGCCGCGAAGATGGGTAAAAAAAAATTTGTTTATCGATATTAAAATATTTTAAACAATTGCGAAATAATTAAGTCTTATTTATCGCTGAAAATCTCAATAAATAAAAAAAAAGACACAAATTGGGCTTTTCAGTGTCACCTTTTTTTTCAATTACATGGCAATTTCTTTTCTCATTGATTAATTAACTCCAATATTGAAATTTAATTAAATAAAATAAAATGAAGTAAAATAAAATAAAATAAAATAAAATAAAATAAAATAAAATAAAATAAAATAAAATAAAATAAAATGAAATAAAATAAAATAAAATAAAATAAAATCAATTTTAATTGAATTAAATTAAATTAAATGAAGCTAAATTAAATTGAATTTAATTAAATTGAATTCAATTAAATCTGCGGACCACAAAGATCGGCAGATTAATAAATATGAAATAAATATATACTAATATCGGTATCAACGTTTAATGATTCGGACACGTACGAGTTAATAAAGAGCCAACGTTGCACTTGACCTAATAATTTATTTATAAATTTGCTAGGTGTCAATTTATGCGTGACGATAGTCAATATACCAATTCAACGATCGCAGGCGCTCTCTTAAATTAATAGAACATTTCATAATTCCGTCGTAAACTTAAACAACTCCGGACAATTTCTGCCAGTCGAGTTTTCAAATTTTCTCAACATTTTTTTTCCCCTAACTGCGGTTTCTCCCGTTTTGCTTCCGGAGGACGAATGCTTGATCGTGAAAGAAGTAAAACGTTCAGTGACGTTGCGACGAGCTGGGATTTTGCAGCTGCTTTGTAACAGTTTTCTGATATATCTATATACATATAAATATATATATATATATATACACGTGTGTCTGGTGATACGTAACAAATCGTCCGCGATGTGAGAGAGTGACGCAAGAATGGTTGGTTGCCCACCAACGCTGTACGAGGCTACGGTACTCTCTCGTTTTATCGCCTCCGACGTCGACCTGATGATCGGCTAATTAATTAAAATTAATTATTATAGGGAATCGTTTATCGGTAGCGTTCAACGCTCGGTTGGTGCTGGTCCGTTTTTTCTTTTCCTTTTTTTTTTTTTTTCTTTTTTTGTTTCCTGGACCCGCCATTAGAAAGCCACGAACGATAATAATTATAACGACACAACGTACTCGGATATATGCATACACACGTAAACGTCGTACGTTAAACACAAACGTAGATACAGATTGAACGTTGTACAGCATCTCATTTTAATCGCGTATTCGCCCGATAAGCTTTCACGAGATTCTTTATTGTCGCCGGCGAATCGGAGTTCCTCGTTCATTAAATTATCAATCAGCCACCGAGGCGTCAGTATACATCGTCTTCCTCTTGTCCATTCGCATTCCTTTCCCACTCCTCCGTTCTTCATCCATCAACCTATTTTATCGACGATTCCTGTATGAGCCAGAATCATCATGGATATTGTTCGACGTACGTTATGACGTTTAATTATCAACTGATTTATTTCAGGACAGAGGAGTAAGGGAGTACTAGAGGTTTTATTAGTCAACAATATATATTTATCATCTTTTAAGTTGAATTTAATTTAACTTGAGTTCATTTTCATTACCATTTTTTTTTTAGAAACTAGATAAATACTATAGATTATAGCAGTTGTATTTTTTAATTCGATTTTACATTTTTTGCAATGAAAGAACAAAATCGATTTTTTAATTTAAAGAAATGTACATATTTTATTCATTTGAAATACAGTAGTTTAATTTTTAATTGAGTTTGATTTAATTCGATTTAACATTTTTTACCATGATGGAAAAAATGTAATATTTAATTTTAAAAAAATTAAAATTTTTTATTCATTTGAAATAAAGTAGTTTAATTTTTAATTGAGTTTCATTTAATTTTAACTTTTCTAAGGATGTAGAAAATTACAGAATAATAATATTCGTCTTAAAAGAATAATTATTCGAGAAGTTTTGGTGATAAATGTGTTCAGTTATTATTATCAAAAATGAAGTAATAAAATAGCAATTCAAGTTGACTCAAGTCGTCTTACCAATCGCCATTTCATAAAGTTTATTTAATTTAATTTGAGTTAATTCTCATTTTCATTTTTTCAGAAAATAGAAAAATACAGTAAATTACAGTAGTTGAACTGTTTAGCTAAAATTTTGTTAAATTTTTTATTTATTTGAAATACAGTAATTATTTCAAAAATCGATCCGCACGTATTTCCCAAATGTTGTTTGTCAGATGCATTGATTTTATGAATAAATTACTGTCGTATTTCCTCGATGAGTTACGCTGAATTTTCGCTGACGTAATTCTGAATTCTTATGTTACAATATACAAAAAAATCAATTTTGTATCTAACGAGGAAGTTCATGCACGAACTCCATGAAAAATGGATCAGAAGATTGAGAAAATACTGTTTTTTTTTTTACTCGAAGAAGAAACGAACAGACCAGCGGAAATTAAAAGTCAAAAGGAGTAGGTGAAAGGTGGGTATTCATTTTTGAGAAGCTTTTCCAAAATTGGCGGACTCCAAAAAGGGCTCTTTGAAGCCAAACTCCAAGGCTGATGTGTTTCTCATTTTCGGTTATCGTCGTTTTGGTAGGGAGACCCCAATGCGGAGGCAATGAGCGCTTAGTTGCGAAATGTTTGCGGCTGGGACTTCAAAGGTTTCGACGGTTGTCGGGGATTCCGCTTGTGAAACGTCTCGGCCCGAATGACCATTCGGTGCGAAAGTCTCGCCCCTCTTTCCTTCGCGGAATCCATTTTTTTTAGAACCTCCAACGATCTTTCATCGTTGTTCTTCATGAAGGAAATACTGCGAGACGTGGCTAGATTTCCGGATGATATTGCAATTGGCGTAGTCACATTTATGATTATCGCTTACTCCCAGTGATGTTCGTACATAACTGGAAGAATAAACAGCCATGATTCATCCGAACGAGTTGAAAAGATATTTCCCGGATCATCGAAGGTCCATTTTATGACCGAACATTTCATATTCCGATCTATTCCTGTATCTTTCTCATCAATCGTTGATCCGATCGACGTCCGATAAACCTGGAGAGTTCAAATCATGATCCACAGAGTAAACGTCAATCCCTCTTATCAAAGGTCACGAACGTTCAACGAAACAGCATCAAACGAATAACGGACGTTGATGAAATATTCCATAGGGATTTGTCGTAAAATCTAGATCCGAGAAGATCAAAGGATAGTCGAGAACGCGGAGGCAGATGTTGTTGCACCGGTGGACGAAGCAACTTAGTCAGGTGGATGAAGAGCCGGAGCCACCTGCGATTGCGACGCGCACGCGAGCGAGGATTTTTGATGTCGACAGCCGATAGATCGAGAACTGATGCGGATGGGAGGGTGGACGATACGGAGACCAATGCACAAATGAAAATCCCTGTTAAAGGGAGTATAACGACGAATTACGTAACCGGTAGGAGCGGTGGTGGATGAGGGGTTGAAAAGCAACGAATTTAAATTAATTGATGACCGATCTTGTGTAACACTCGTGTCTCGTTAATTGGCAGCTTATGGGCGAGAGTCTCTCGTTAGTAGGGCCATTCAGAGCTTTTTCATCATAGTGTGTATTCGTACGTGTTGTCACATTGTAACACCAACGAACTCTTGGTACTAGCCTCCGTGTGCACTTTCACGCGTATATTTTCGCGTGTACGGTCAGCTTCATCGAACACACCCGATCCTGTTGTCTCCTCGGTGAGGTTTGCCCGTTAGTGCACAGGTGCACACGTTTCTAGCTAATATGATGAGCCGGAACCCTATGTAACGATCCAATATACGATCATCCAAAATGGCACGTTTCGATTTGACCCTTCTAACCGCGAATCAATTATTGCACATTATTGCACATGCGTTGGATCTCGAGTGTTTGATAACTCCGTGATTCCGAGCCGAAACGTGCGAGATTCTTGATTTGTAAAATGCTATCCTCGCGTCATTGGGAATTTACAGGATATTGTTCGAATATCGCATCGTAGACTGTTCGAAGTTACGACGCTGATAAATGCCATGATTCCAGTACCGGAAGTGACGGGGTCCGGCGTTCAACAATGTTACGATCAAGTTGTGAAAAAAATCATGTATACGAGATACTGTCGAATTTTTCAATGGTTGGTACGAGATCCTGACGACCGAGGTAATTCTGTAATTTTTAACGGCTTTTTTGAAAAATCATTCCACATTTTTACAGTTGATAAATAGCTTAATTATGTTATATATAATTATATTATTTATGCGGAAGAACGTTTCGATAAATTATGAATTTTTTATTTTTTTACTGAAATAAACCCAAACAACATTATTTGTTTGAGTGAGAAATCAAAAATTCATAATTGATAGGAAACTTGTTCCGCATCAATAATATCATTATTTATTTAAAAAAATAAAGCTATTTATTAGAAAAACAAAAATTAGGGATCATTTTTTTCGAAAAACGGCTAAAGTTCAGAATTACCTCGACCGGAAGTAAGCTTTCAAAAATTATAAGTTCGTGATAGTTTAAATATATTCAACCCCAAAATATATCACTAGTAATCTTGAAATGCTAATTATTATCAGTAATTTTGAGTAATTTTGATTATTGGGGTTACCAAGAATTCCCCAGTATTTTTAAACAATTCAAAATCGTAAAATATCTTTTATGCCCGATAGGAAATAATCATGAATCACCGTGGTTCTTACGGGGTCGAAGTTTACAAATTCTCAATAAATGATAAATTTTCAAACGCAATTATCCGGGTAATGTTATTCGTTGGTTTATTTATCATCGAAATAAGAGGAAAGTATCATGACTCATGGTTGTAACTTAACTACCATTTGGTTGTGCGTTAGGTGGAAATGGAATTCCAATACTCCGGACCGTTATCGAGTGCTCTCTCGAGGGCAAAATGTGGGAGAGACGAACGGTTAAAAATGATATTGATTACGCTATGCTCAAAGCGTAATAATTGCGGAGAGGTTGGAAAAGCCGAGGATTCGCGACGATAAATTAACTTTTGTGTGTTATATACGATATCGTAGATACGGAGGTTTCGATATTATCCTCTATCCTTACGGATACGGAAACTTCATCTTCGTCTAATATTTTCTTCTGTCTTTTCCTCTCTCTCTCTCTCTTTTCCTCTCTCTCTTTCTTTCTTCCAACTTCTATCGGCGTCCACACGGAGCAAGAAATCGCAAATGATCTTTCATGGAGTGCGTTGGAATCAACGTGTGCACGTAAGTAAAATATTCTCGTGATATACCTGTGTATTGGGATCCAAGCCGGTAACGAGTCTCGATGATTTACGGTTAACCCCTTTCCGGTGAAACTAATCTGTGTTTGTTTATTTATCCAGACACCATACGAAGAGGGGTTTCGATCGAGTGAGAGAAAATCCAAGTGAAAAAAAAGAACTATACCGATGGGGGACCGATCTCCCTTGGTTTCTCTTCCTCTTGCTGCTTCTCTTCCAATTCTCTATCTTTATCTCCTTCTTTCATTTCTCTCTTTTGTTGGAGCTGCTCTCATCTTGATTTAGGGTTTCGAAGGGTTTCGATATACACTCGGCCACGAATCGTTAGTATGCGTGCGTAGCCGTATCGTTTGAATTTATTGCAACGCCCGTGTGTGTCTAACCGAGCCTCCCCCGCGAGAGATATCTTCAGCTCTGACGGTATATTGGTTTAGCACGTCTTCAAAAAGTTAGTGGCCCGGCCTTAGGAGGTTTCCGATTATTGGATGATGGAAGTATCAACTGGACCAGGCTCCGTATCAATTTGTAAAGAAAATGAAGCTACTTTTGTATCAGAGCTGGTTGTTGATACTGGAGGATCGTGGTAATCGTTTAACAAATGGGACGAGACTAATAACGTTCGTGACTGAAAAGTCCATCTGCCGTCAATCTTTCACTAATCACACAGGGTCACCCAGCGTTCTCGACGAATTTGAAGAAACCTCCGCGAACCTCTGCCGGTTGCTGAAATCGCGTTTGGTGTTCCTGGATAACGATCGTCGCGAAGACCACACATCGAAGGGTGGCCTCTGATTCTCCATGAGAAAAACAACTGTTCATAGATGGACCGTGGAGCAGTTAAGTTTATGAGCGATGATGAATCCAGGGTAGCAAGTATTTCAGGCCCGGAAGATTCTCCACGCAATTGGAGCGGAAAGAGAGTCAGAGGGCGAGGCATCTTGGGGACAAACCGGGTGATCATTAACTTTCAAGATACATTAATTTTCTGTAACCCTCGGTGCCGTCTCTTCCTTCATAACCCGAGTAGTCTATTGGGTCGGTCAGACTTTTGTCGAAAAAGCTGGTGGCCACATGGCGATAGGGTTCCTCGATCGACCGCTTCGTAAAAATACCAAGATTTCATCGTTTTTCATTTCTCACTTCGGACATGCACGTTCAGGCTTTTGGATAGTCACGAATAAAGAAAATATCAGAAAGTGGACTACCAAATTTTTATCCCGACCCAGCTGGATCAGCTTTGAACGAACCGTACGTTGAACCGGCAATCGAATTTTCGTACGAGTTGCAACGAAAGATCCAATCATGGAACTAAACACAACCTGGAGCATCCCCGATCAATTTTTTTCCACCTCTTTACGGTGACGAGAACGAAGAGCGGCTGTGCTGGCAGTGAGAAAGAAACGGACCGAGGTTGAGACCACCCATGGCGCACCGTAAGGAACGAACCTTCCCGGGCTGCGCTAAGCAGTCTTCTTATCGGATCCATCTGCCGGCCTTTTTCCCTGACCCAATGCGCTCGACGAATGACTTTGATCTTCATCCGGGGAACACTCGAAGCCAGTCGACGGTGCTATTTCGTTCTATCCAATGTCGTCACACTTGGCAAATGGATCGGTGATCATCGAGACTCGGTACGGGTAGACTTGAAAAGGTTTTTCTTTGCGTACCGGACGGATCAATCAATCGGAATATTGTTTTCCTTTTCAGGATCGAACTACAGCTGTCGTTTCTTCTTTGGGTCTTTGGCAAGTCTCAATTTAACTCCAGACAAGCTTCGAAATAATTATATTCCTTCAGGACTCTTCGTTCCTCGTTACTCATTTCCTCATCCTCGTCGATGACCTGCCAATGTTGCCTGGCTTCTTCGCCGACTTAATTAATTGGCTATAATTCAAGAAAATCGTAAATCTTGGATCTCCCAAGTGGAGAGCGGCTGCATCGGCTACCCAAAGTGTATTTACCGCGCAAGAAAGCTGGGTTCGTTCAGCGATGAATGAGAGGTCCGTAGGTGGCGATTGTCTCGTGGCCCACGCTCGTATCCTCGTGGGAGTATGATCGGACCAAGCGTACTTTTAGCCTGAGCAAACATCAGGAAGCCCTTCTTCCTTTGGCCTCGGAGGTCTTGGGTCTTCGCGTCCACGAGTTCGGAAATTGCTCGCTGCACGCCAAAAGTCGAAAGATTGACGAGACGATAGTACGCCTGGAGATTGGTGACTCAGAGTCTCCGAATGCATCGAGGTTTCGTTCCCGCCATCCTATTGCGTTCGGACCCTCATCCAGCTTGGTCTGTCTTCCATTACCTCATCAAACCCAAACTTGCCTGGTTGTAAAATACGTTCGAGACGTTTGGACGTAGGACAATCTACGAATTTGGTCGCAAGAGGTAGAAAAAGCGGAGGAGGGAAAACAGGCAACTGGAAGGAAGATTCGATGATTGGATTTATCAGTATCTCGATGGTAACAATACGATTTACTGCACCGAGTGGTCCAATAGGACACGAAAGGATTCATCAACCGGTACATCGCTGACGGAAGTTACCAACGATCTTGGATGTTCCTTTTGCCGTGACAACGATTTACAAAAGCTCCCTCAACCCACCAGTTCATTGATCTCTACACCCGCATCAGCCATGCAACCATCGTTCTAACCTATACACCTATCCAAGTACGGATTTGCCCGTTTGCGACTGCGAGTTACTATCTGACCTTGGTAACAATCGAAATTTACATATCACTCGGTGTTGGTGGTGGGTTGTACGTCCGCGAGTCTGCTCCCGAGACGGTACCGTTTCTCGGACGGTTTCACTGTGAAACGGAAGTACGTCGCGGCCGAGTCCCGTAAGTCCCCGGAGCGATGAGCTCCGGGCTTTATCGTTGATTCTCGTCTCCCTCTGTCTTGACGCAATTCGCGAACTATGTACGCCGAGACTATTTGCTGTTGTTTTTTTTTTTTTTTTTGTCAGACACCGCGCTTATACGGTGCCGAGCAGGCGCTTAAGCTCGTGTGAGTGGATATCATGGATCTTCGCGCTGATGGACGCTCCGATAAAACAGTAAACGAGCCTGCCTCGCGCTCAAGTTTAGTTGCCTCAATTCAGTTGCCGCATACTATTCGGAACGCCAAGCTACTAATCTATTTACCACTACTAATTTGGCCTACGATAACCGCCCTGATGTATTGTTCGGTCATTTTAATCACGACGCGAATACGATCCGTATCTCGACTTTATGCAGTATGGCTACTTTCCGTCTTCTTTCCTGGTCACTCCGCATTCTACAAACTCGAAATATTCAGTCTCTATGCCGGATTTTTTTTAGTCATTTTTATCCCGTGCACCAGGCTGATAAGGCAACTGGAATTTTTGTTGCTGATGACAAGACTGTCACTAGAATCCGTTAAAGGATGATAGAACGATGTCTAGGGGTTGTGATAGGATGCTGACGATAAGACAGTTCCTACCGATTAGGTTGGATACATAAATATCTCGAGCTGTGTCCAATGAATCGATCTATCGCAACAGTGATAACCACAAATCGTGTGGCAGCGGTAGAATCCGGCTTTTTTACAAAAAATATTCACGATTGGCTGATCGTTCGGAAATTATGTGTAAAATTTGAAAAATCTTGAAAATGGATACAGACTTATCAGATCTGGAGTGTCCAGATCTGGATTAGATCTGAACGCGTAAGAAAAATGATACGGACTTGTCAGATCTGGAGTGTCCAGATCTAATAAGAATTGAGGTGAACGCCAACCAAGACCTACCTTTTTACAAGCTACCTACGTCGGCCACCAAGTTCAAGAACAGTCTAAAAGCTGTAGCCGTCATCTTCCAGCTTCTATACCGGATCGTCAGTGTTCTTTTAACGTTTTCTAGGACGTCCGAAAACTGGAAGGTCTTGTGGTTTCCGCCATTGAAGAGAGGACCTCACACGTAATGCATAGACAACGACAACCTACAGGCAGGAACGCACGTGGGTCGTTACCGTTTACAGGAGAGAACCGGCAGCCCAGTATGCACCTCTGTACAAGATCCGAACAATGAGAACGTTCACGAATCCGGCACGAGGGTTGCTCGACGTTGGAGATTGTTCGAAAAGGGGGTATACTCAATAATCTTTCTCAAACTAGTCCTTCAAAGCGTGTAAATGCGTTCGCCTACTTGGAAACTTGTTTTTACGACTCTGGGTATCGGAAGATGGTTGAACTAGGTAACTATGTTGATTTTACGTGGCTAGCAATGGTTGTTGACCGGAAGTTAGAAATGGCGGATGTTGGTTGGACAAAATGAGAAAAGTTGGTGGCGATGCGTGCGCAAGTTGGATTCATACATTACGGCGTGTGGTATCGTGACAGAGGAGTCCGATGAGGTAGTCGGATGCTCCCTGATTCTCTTGGGTTTTAGCTTCGTCTTCGAGGGAGAAAAGTCATGGCGAGGGGGCGGCACGTCGACTGGGAATGAAATAAGCGCGCGCGGCGCTCGTGTCGCTGGTAATGGTACAATGGCACAAACCCTCTTTGCCCGTGCCACAGGAGAAAGAGCAGAAGCAACTGAGCGGATTCCTCTGCGATTGCGTGTGGTCTCAATGGACGAGACCTGCTGGGATGCGCTCACCTCTTCTTTATCCTTTCCTCGTATGGACCTTCGCGTTCTCGTCCTTCGCCAGACTCACTCCTCGTTTCTTTCTATCTCGGGATATCTCTTCGCGGTTAACCTCGCTCGTTTTCCACCAACCAACTTACAGACCAACGAGAATTATACCAGCTGGCTTTATTTCAAGGTGGAGTCGACTGAGTGTACTGGAAAAGGGGAAACAACGTTGATGACTGTTGATAGTCGACTTTCACGATCACTGTTGATGAAGATGATGATGATGATGATGATGGCATTCTTGGGGTAAAGGATGGATATATTGGTGTTCCTTCCGATGGATATTTACCAATGGGCAACTGCGAGTATACTTAAGAACACGACGAGCATATTATCACGTGACACACGAATGCAAGAGAGATAGTTGAAACCTTAAAATCCGCGATTCCTCAAGAATCAAACGTTTTTATCCAAAATGGCGATCGGAGGGCCCTCGGTGCCATCGTTCTTAATGCACACAACAAATTTCGTACCAATTGGTTAAGCCAGTTAAGAGAACAGTGGTTTCAAAATTTCGAAGTGGACGGAGGCGAGTTCGTCATGATCTTAACTGGTGATCGATCGGAAACATTCCTTCATGTTTCTATAGACAATACTTTACTGTCGTCGGGTTTATCGTTCTCTCGCTTGTTTATTCTTGGACACGGGATATTCGAATGTCCTGTCCGCTTTGGAAAAATAAGTTATTTATGCATATGCGCATTTGTATGTATACCCTGATGGTAGGCCCGTAACATTAGCCTGTTGATGCGTGGGTGAGACGAGAGTTCGCTCTCTCGACTCCACCGAGATGATCGATGATCCTGTTGGGTGTCAAGTCCACCGAGGCGACAAAGCAGACGCGTTAGCGAATCCCCTTCTCGAACCATTCGCACATTTCCACCAGATTCATTCACTTCCTGTCCACGATTAGGAACTCCTCTTCGAGGAGAATGAATTGCGCTCGTGATCTTCCTCTACCTGACTTTTCACCGAGTGTCATTCTGAAACATTTGAAAATGTCTTACACGTGCCTGTAATCCAAACCAGACTTGGATCATTTATCTTTTGCAGCCAAACTACCACTGGAAACCGGAAACCCTCCCAAGTTTTAAACGCCGATAACTTTCGATAACTCTTGATAACGATAATCGTTTCGCTTTCTTCGGATGATTGGTGATCGGTTTTTGTTTGTTTTGGGAATGATGATTATCGATCGATGGTCCTTCAGCGTTGAATGGAAAAAGTACGCAAACGAAATCCAAAATTCCTCCATTGCCACATTTTCGATAATTTATTTTTTCAAAATTATTTTTCAAGATAAATTATCGGTAAATCCAAGGGGAAAAAATCCATCAATGTAGAATCATTATAAAAACGACTATAGAATAGAAAATGTCAATCCAGAACGAAATTATTCTTCTGCCATAATGAAAAATCAAAATTTCCTGCACTTTCGATCCGCAACTCTCTTTTTCATACCCCAATACCACAGCCCTAAAAAACAGGTTTACGATTCACCAGGCTACCATTATTTACGTTTTGACATTTTCGTTCAGTTTCCAGATCATATTTGACAGCTCCGAAGTGCTAAAAAAAAAAAAGCAACAACATCGAAGCTCCCCTATTCTAGCGACTGTTACGTGTTCGAAGCTGTTGAGGAGTCTGGGTCAGTCGATTCTCGAGACACACTGTTGCGGCCCCCAAGGAGGCCCCTCAGCAGGGCGCTCGTCCCAACCGCCAACTTTACAAACCTCTTTACAGATCGTTACTCCTTGTTCCCTCGGCGTGCTCGCGCAGCTGTGATCCACGGGGCCCAATCGTAAATCTAGACTCCTAGGGAAATATCAGGGGGGCATGCGTGCCTGTCCACAAAACTTTTGCCAGCATATCCAATCGCTTCTCGTTTATGTAAAAGACTGGCTTCTTTTCCTCACGACTTTGCAACGCTCTTGCTATGTACCTGCATAACGGAGATGATTGAAGGGTTTTTCGGAGAGATGATGATGATGATGATGATGATGATGATTAATTTCATTGTGCCCTAGTCAAACTCTCGGCCAACATAATAATAATAACAAATTTATAAATTATCCAAAAATGGAGAAAATCCGGATGAAAGAATAACACAACGATCATGTAGAAAATAATTAAAAAAAAACGAAATAAAAACCAATAATAATAAGGGGTTTTCGGAGAGAATATGGTGACGTTGATAAATTTTATTATTCCCTAGTCAAACTCTCGGTCAACATAATAATAATGAGAAATTTACAAATTGTCCAAAAATGCAAAAAATTAATACTGAAGAATAATATAACGATAATGGAGAAAATAATTTAAAAAAAAAACAAAATAAACCAAATAAAAACAAACAATAATGGGTTTCTACAAGTAAATATTAATAAGGATTTTTCCAAGAGATGATGCTAATGATGATGCAAACTGTCGGTATGCATAATAATAATAACAAATTTACAAATCGTACAAAAATGAAGAAAATTAAAACTAAAGAACAACACAACACTAGTGGATAAAATAATACAACAAAAAAATACAAAAAATACCTAATAGAAACAAATAACAATACAGAAATATTTTAACTTGAATAATATAATAAATTATACAAAATTAAAAGATAATAGAAAATGAAAGTAACGATTGAAGGGAAACGAAATAACAATGTAAAAAAAGTTAAAATTAAAACTAATATAAAACTAAATATAAGGCTGTCTTGTAATTCGACAAGGAGGGAGGGAGTGAAGAAGGAGTGAGGCAGGGGTTTGGACGTATCACGAAACGCAACTCCAAGTTCACGGGTCACAGTAAATATTAAAGCGAGCACCTGCTGAGTACGACGGACGATCGACAAACACCGGGGCGAGTGATCTGTACACTATATCTTTCGAACATCCTTTCTCACGTAGGTCTCAGCGCGCATCTCGTGCACTCGCCAATAGATGCACGATTCTCTCTCTCTCTCTCTCTCTCTTTCTCTCTCTGGGTTTCTCGTGACTCGGGTATTTACGTACGCCAATACCGTATACTTGGATAACTCGAATGGGCTAACCGAGGCGTGTGCTTTTGCGCCTGGTGTCAAAGTGATTTAGAAAGGGTCGAGAAGGTTCGAAAAAGCAAAAATAAAAAGGATTAAAAAAAACAGATGGAAATTCCGGGTATACATATGAGAACTTAGGTTGCGAAGTCGTCTCCCGAGATATGGGGAATTTCACGGTTTCGCGAAATTTCGATTCGCGGGGTCACCCTCGGAATTGGTGATGGGGTTTTATTGGGTTTTTCATTTGGCAGCGCACAAAGATAGATTTAGATTATAGTTTCTTTATAATTTTTAGCTTATGGGGATTTTTGGTCGTTTCAGGTAATAGGGAGTTTTTATCGTTTCAGCTAATAGGAAGTTTCGGTATTTTCAATTTATGGGGATTTTCGGTCGTTTCAGCTAATAGGGAGTTTTGATCGTTTCAGCTAATAGGGAGTTTCGGTCGTTTCAGCTAATAGGGACTTTTGATCGTTTCAGCATATGGGGTGTTTCGATTGTTTCAGCTTATGGTGATTTTCGGTCGTTTCAGCTTATGGGAAGTTTTGGTTGTTTCAGCTTTTCAGGAATTTCGGTCACCGCTCTGAGTACCTGGAATCTATCATTCTTCTTACCCTCCGAGCTCACCAGGGATCAAAAATGTGTTTATACTGTTTTTAATTGCACAATTAAAATCGCTTGATCGCGGTAAAAGTGATGCTCTGGAAAACATATACATTTTTATAGACGCGTTCGTACGTATCCTTGTGTGTACGGTACGGAAAGAGAGCCTTCCATCTTACATTTGAAAGCTGCGGACACCCTCGGGCTACCATAATTCACCGCGGAATTAATAACTCGAATCAATAGAGCCTATTCATCCCCCGCATCCGGGAAGAATCGAGTTTGTACATATATTATGTAAACGTATATATTTATACATGTAAAGGAGCCAGGATGATGCGCCGATAATGAATGGCCGGATGAATATTTATCGCGTCGATTTGGCACGCCAAATTTTATTAATTTTTTTTTTTTTTTTTTTTTTTGACGTCCCAAAGTATCTTCACGGTGGAGCGTTACATCGCTTCACTCGTCTCTGACATGCTCGAGGAAAATGGATGGAAAAAAGTTGAAGGGATTATCAATCTGTCACTTCGATCTCCAAAAATAAAAAAAAATTTTATCGTAATTGCCAAAATGGAACAAGATTTGAGTTTATTTGGGTTTGTTTGGGTTATAAGGACGAACCAGTACAAACAACGTCAGATATATAGTTCGTGTATTTCAATTACTAAACTTGACAACTTGATTGTCGGCAAAAATAAGATTTAAAAAAAAACTTTGTTTGTATCTGGATTTGTTTGGGTTTGTTTGGGTTATAAGGACGAACCGGTATAAACAACATCAGATATATAGTTCGTGTATTTCGATTACTAAACTTGACAACTAGATTGTCGGGAAAAATAAGATTAAAAAAAAAACTTTGTTCGTATCTGGATTTGTTTGGGTTTGTTTGGTTTATAAGGACGAACCGGTACAAACAACGTCAAATATATAGTTCGTGTATTTCAATTACTAAACTCGATATCTTGATTATGGGCAAAAATAAGATTTTTCAAAACGTGACTAAAATTTGGTTCCCAAAATGGACGCTCCGGAGATCCGTATCGCTCAGGATCAACGGAGGCGGAAGGCCGAAAGAAACAACACCACTGACGTTCCCGCGTTCGCGGTCTCATTGAAAAAGGGAAATGACGAAGTATAGGTGACACTTTGAGGAAACGAATGGCTATGGGGTCCCATGTACGGTCCGCGGTGTGGTGTTACATTACTCACAAGCGCCCGCGCATGCACGGCTTCTCGTGTTGCCCGAAATACAGGGCGTTGCGAGACCGCTTTGCTGCATTCCCGAACCCTGGTGGCATTGGGGACGGAACGGTTGCGGTATTCATCCTCCTCGAGGGTACAAATATTTTCAAGCCTTCTTGTATACACGTGACAAGGGGAATGGTGTCCAAAGTGCCACATGTGGTACGATATATATATATATATATATGGGGAATTCCATGCCGATTCGACTTTTGTTTGTTTGGGTTTGTTTGGGTTTATTTGACACGTCGCCATTCCGATTTGACCCGTGATTTTTTATGTCATTGTACTATCTCTGAAAGGCAGTCGAGAATTTTTTCAGATTTTTTCGAAACGATTTGACTCCAGAATATTTTTTACAAGCTCATATTTAAAAATCAGAAAAAAATCATAGAAAAATTTTGTGTAACATTTCGAACACTGCGCTTTTTTTGGCAAAAAAAAATGGACATATGGTGGTCCGGGGAATATGGTAGATGCGACAGAATTTCTCGGCCTGGTTCTGCAATTTCTTTAACGAGTCCCCAAAGCAACACGTGGCTTGGCATCGTCTTGATAGTGTGTGATGTTTTAATTTTTGATTTTTTGATTTTAATGGATTTTTTTTGGGTGAATTTTTTTTGGACGGTATGTATAAATTAAGCAATAAAAATAGAGAGTCGAAAATGCGTCGAATAAACACGTGCTTAAGGATGTTCTCGCGCCATAATCAAAATAGTATCTACAAAATAAAGGCAACGTCATTAGATACAATTTTGTAAAGATAATTGTTTGAAAAATAACGCGAATCTTCTTGAGTGTTATATTATAATGTATAAAAAATCTGAAAAGTTTTCAACGTTCCGTAATCGAAATATTCAGTAATAAAAATCGCAACCTTAACACGAAGTCTGTTATAAACAAAAAATAGGATTTTTCACGACAAATATGACGACTTCTAGGCGATCAAAATTGTTCAAATTTGACTCAAAATTGAATATTACTGTTAAGAAGGTTTATACAAATTTTCAACGATTAGTCTGTAAATTCGTGTAATGCAAAAACATCCTTAAGGGTCGAAAAATGTATTCATAAAAATGCACAGAACTTTCCGGTAGACCTAATAATTATCGCAACTTTTTTTCATCAGAGATTCATCAATAATATATTTTTAATTGTTTATTTTTTAATTTTTCATATCGACTTTGTTTTAATTAATTCGCTACGTCGGTATGTATACTTATGATTGAATTAATCATTCAAATTTCACAATATTTGTTTAAATAAAAAAAGAGAGCGAGTGACGTTCGAGTCAATAAAAGTGGTTAACCCCAGCGGTCTCGGATCGTGAAACGTCGCGGCCGTGAGATAGCTCTCGGTTCGGGGCGCGCGTACACACCTCACGGAAGTATAAATCTACCGACGGGTGGTCGATCGGAAAGCCCTTTTATGAAAGAGAGTGACGTACCGGCAACACCTTCTTCCGCAGAAACTACCGAGCCAAAGGAGACCGACCATCGATCCTACCCATAACATATATTTATTTACGAATAATGATCCGCGATTTGTATTAATTTTTTTTTGTTTTTTCTTTTTTTTTAATTTTGTTTTTACGCGCACTTAGGCATTTGCTGCCGCGGCTAATTTGCGCTCCTTCGAGTGTTAAAAATGATGGGAAAAGTTCCGCGATTATCAGATTTTTTTTTTTAGCTCTCGAGGATACTTTTGTATCGGTTAAACGATCGATCGATTCTCATAAAGAGTAATTAGTATTTTAGAAATACTGATTCTTAATTATTTCGAGAATTGGCCTTAATTTTTGTTTTGAGATATGTGATATTACGTAACCTTAAAAAGGTAAGATTGTTACGAAAATTTCGAAAATAACGAAAATATATCATTTCGCCTCGAAAACTTGGGGAAAATATGTTCGATATACTTTTTTAACTATTTGAAAAAATCCCGAAGAATAACCTTGCCCAGATTTGATTAAAAAAAAATTAATTTCGTAAAATAAAGAGTTGATTTCTAATAAATTATATTTTAAACAAATTATTTTTGACATCATTTATCTCAAATAATTTATTCTTCCATTTCCCAGAGCTCTTTCAAAAACTTATTTCGAATTTTTTTTCTTAACATCTTACGATACAAAAAATCCAAGAAATTATAAACAATTTCCCGCAGACTTTGAAAAAAAAGTGACTTTTTTTCACCAATCATTCACGTAAATTTTAACCAAAATTATTTTTATTATCCAGTTTATATTTTTACAAAGTTGGTATAAAATTTTCGAGAATTCGTACAAAAATCAATTAACCTATGGTTTAATACGCGGATGGAGGATTTTTCAATTGAACGCTTTTACAATGAATTTATTTAAATAACCTTGATTTTGAGTCATCAGAATGGACATAAACCTTACTTTATAAGTATTAATCAAACCCCGTCTCCCCCTTTGAGAATGACTAAATTACAAGTAAAGATAGGAAGGAGCTTGGGAATTGCACACGTGTTTAGGTATTTCAAAAGGCTGGAAGAGTTCGTAGCGGCGAGGAGTCATTCACAAAAAGAAGGAAGTAAGGGAACACGATACAGTGGCGCCAGGGGTATGTTCATACATTCGACACGCGATACGTCTGTGGGGGTGTAACCGCCAAGGGAATCCGCCACCTAGAGTTCGAAGGATCCGTTTTTTTTTTTTCTCGTAAATGAAAGTCTGGATTGGTTCAGCGGAAGGGCTGGTGAAGGGCTGTTGTGCTGTAGCGATCGTTGAGATCAGGGTGTAGCGTAAACTCTAGTTTCCAATGACCCTGCATCAATGTCTTTCTTGGTCTAATGAGGCTGCTGAGGAGGAAGCCTGTAGGCGTGTCGTAAAATTCGAGACGTTTCCGAGGTCGACATTTTTTGAGGACATTTATCATACTTGGTCATCGACCATTCAAGAAGACTGGAGGAACTAGGATCATCAGCTGATGAAACGCAGCGAAGTTTTTGTCTGGAAAAACCGGATGGATTTCTTGGAAACTTTGACCACGACTGACAGAGTTCCAATGATGATGTTGGCTTGTAGAAGAATCTAAACGACGTTCCGATACCCCGAAGAACTTCTGATCTAATTAAAGCTGGAAGGAGACATAGTCCATTGAATGACATGACGAACATTACCACGTGATACACGAATGCGAGGGAGATAGTAGAAACGTTTCAAACCGTGATTTTTCATGAATGAAACGTTGTTATCGAAAATGGCGACCGGGGGGACTTCGGTGCCATCGTGCTAAATGCACACAACAAATTTCGTACCAATTGGTTAAGCCAGTTAAGAGAATAGTGGTTTCAAAATTTTGAAGTGGACGGAGGCGTGTTCCGTCATGCCCTTAAATATTGTCGTTCCAATTGCCAATAATTTCTCTTATCCGTCATTCAGGAGCTAATATACAATACTATTTCTACCTCGACACACGAGCACATCCGGACATCTACAACCCTCTACGTGATCATTCGAGCAGTTCTTCGTACGTAAACTCTCGGTGTATGTTCACGCCGAGCTGAACGTACTTGCTAACGGGATAATAAAGCTATTCAATTTCACCGAAACGGTAGAGATTATGGGGTCTCCCTGCGTTCCTGGTTAGCCGTCCCCTCATCGTTTCGTGAATGGTCCAAAGGGTCTGGCACCAGGGTCGCGTAGCAAATCTGCAATAGCAGTTTTTACAGGGTCCCCTTCACAAAGGCCAATGTCGAGGGTTATTCCATATATGGATGTGGGGGTAATGTTGATTATGAAGACACCGTAAACTGTCCTTGTAGTGCTGTAGTTTTCAGACCCAATATAGTGTAAACCCCGATGTAATTGATATCATTGATAAGTCTATTTCTATCCAACTTATCTTGAGGACCCTTTCAGCCCCAAAATGAACATTTCTATTCCCAAAAGTACTTAAAAAAAGATGTTGTCGATTCTTGGTTGATAAATATCCTCATTACCCCCTGATGATCTTTTCTTGACGTTTTCTCTTGAATTAACGATCTAACGATCGTGCCACTACGATCCAACCTTCATCCCAGTATTTTCAATGTCCTCAGCATCCCTTAACCAGCACTTGCTGAAAACCGACACTTTTCTTACGCTTTTATAGACATCGTCATTTTCGTATTTGACACTTCAGATCCTTGTTAGGAAACTCCGATTCGAGAAATCACCACCCTCGTATTTTCATCCCCTCATGCTGGAGGGTCAACCCTACGGAGTTGATAAGTATCCGTAGATATCCGCTGCATGAAATCATCACGCGATCTTACGTCGGAAAAAAAAAACGAATGAGGAAAAAAAAGTAATGGAAGAAAATCCTGAGGGTGTACGAATGTAGTCATATAGAGAGTATCGGAGGGAAGCTTAAGGTGGTGGAAAACGAATCGAAGGGTCGAAAGAGAAGGAAAGAGAAGGGCGAAGAAGGGGAGAAAGGAAGAGAGGGCGAGAGAGAAAGAGACAGCGAGAGTGAACGGGAGATTTGGGGGAGTGGGGAGGAGGGTGCTCGAGCATAAGAACAGAGGCATGGGAATAGGCACGTTTCGAGTAACGAAGGTAATTTCATTCTTCCCGCTTGCGGAAGGGTGGAAGAGAAGGAGGGTAGATATAGCCATACAGGCATGCGCACACTTACTAGTGGCAGGAAGAGAAGGTGAGGGAGGTAGGAGGGGGTGAAAATCCGAGAACGCCTGGAAACTGAGTAGAAATGGACGGCACGAAGCAGACGGGGGTTGGATATGAGGATGGGGGTGGGAGGATGGTGTTTCTACCAGCAGCTTGGTACGACGAGAAGAAAAGAGGCTATTCCAATAGCGGGGGTGTCGAGTTTCACAGGCGAAAAAGGAGATTTTGAAAATAACAAACTGGGCAAACCCCCCATCCAAGAGGGATGAAAAATGGAAGGCCAGAGGAAAAACGGGAATGAATTCCAGTCAGGAAGGATGAAGCTCCACGATGGGGTTCTCATTTGAGAAAAAAACAACCGGCGGTGACATTGGAAAGTTATGGGCCTTGGAATATTGAGGATGGGGGTTGTTTGTCGTAGTAGAAATAACGAAGCTTGGAAGTTAATTTAAAAGTTAAGGAAATTTGTGGCTCATCGATGCGGACGGTTCAAGACAGGAAGACCATTTACATAATTGAAAAAATCGATATTTTTTTCTCCGTAGATTGATAGTTGATTTTTTAAGAATATTGGGTTGAATTTTTATTGCGAAATTTGAAGATTCGTTGGAATTATGGCAAAAATACGACGAAAGCGTTCGTGGCGAGTAAACAGTGCGACTTTGGACGCGTTTTTCTCAAAACTATGTTTCTTCCAACTGCTGGAGTTAATTACGTCGAAACTGTTCCACCGATTTCGATGAAATTTTTCACACATCTTCGTTACATCAGAAGTTTGTTGGTGAACCTCAATATTATTTCGAGTACCAAAAATAAAATCAACTTTTGCCTACAAATGTATAAAAAATTTCATGAAAAATCACAAAATTGACATTATTAAGCTGCCATTTGCTGAATTTTGCACATATTTCAAAAATCCTGGCTCACCAACAGGGCATGGATGTTACCTTTAAGAATCATTTTGATTTTTTGTTTTCCAATAATTACAGCGTGACTGAGGACACCATCAGTGCGGCAATTATTTCGAAATCTTCTTCTAAATATTAATGTAGACGATGGGCAATTTGCATGAACAAAAAACAGTGTATATATATATTTTTCAAACAATTAATATAATTAAAGAAATTATGAGAAACCCATCATTTTCAAGCTCGTAAATGGTCTTCCCGCCTTGATAAACCGATGGGCTGCGATAAGGAGCGGGTGCGAGGTCGTTTACAAACTCACGGTCTCTCCTCGATCGTCCAATGGTGCGCGTTATTGAATGGCCCGGTTTTCGGGATGGGCGCTATGTAACGCTTTTGATACACATCCCCAACAACCCCGCCTTCAGGATCGACCCTACCGGCCCATTTCCTACGATGTGTTTATAAACACACGTCACCCCGCATTAAACGGCGGCGTACCTTTTGTCACGTGAGCCAAACCGAGAGACTTATTATGCCGTTTGATACACGCGCGCACACTCACGCGCATCCAGCACGCTGGTGTTCAATGCGCTGGAAAAAAGGTGGACAAAGAGAACATGAAGTTAGACGAGGGGCCGGGCGGGGAGGGGGTTTGGTTGGTTGGTTGGTTGATACTTATTCAAAGGACACTGGAATCACCGCAGATTGTGGTAGACATTGCGTGACTGAACACGATTACCCTTCCCTTGAATCTCTCTTATGCTAATCGTCCACTTTCCACGTATAAACGTTACAACAACCCGATTATATCTGCCAACCAATTGAACGGTGGTTCACATGATTTCTGTGTATTCTTTAATTTTTTTTATATTTTCGCAATTGGAAAAGTCCGATTGGCCGAGATCGTTTGATAAACGTGTGGCTCGAAACACTGAGAATTCTATGATTGCGGAATACAAATGAGCAGATGTTAATTGGATTAGTGAGTTCGATGTGCTTGGACGACTGGAACGCGTTGAATGATAGCGGGACGAATGAATCGACATTGGCCAATGCTCCCGATAATTGATGAACGTCAACTGATGGTCACGTTTGACCTTTCGATAGATCATCAAAGTGTCGACAGGTTCATCCTCGTGTCAAATATCATGTGGAAGATCATTACATCCCTAGGATTGGGAATGTCGAACAATCGAAACGCTTGGCTCGAAGGACGTCAGTGAAAGCTACTGGAATATGTTTTCTCTTCTTGGCCTTGATGATGCTTTTGAGAAAACGAAATACTGTTTGGTCTACGTCTTTAATCTAGTTACCTTATTTTCAACCCATGTTTTATTTGCATGTACTGGCAGGGCTGTAGGACGCCCTGCGCAGACACGCAGTCCCTTTATTTGCCGGGACTTAGGACCGCCATTTTGGAATGTTTCTAGCTGAAAAAATTGGAATAAACTTTTCAATTATGTTGAAAGCAGGTACGTTGAAATCCATTTTCAAAAGTATTGACATTACGTAAAAAAAATTGTCGAAGTTGGTGCATATTTCACGCCTGAGGATAACCTTTCCGTAATCATAATGGGCAGCGGGATATCCAGGAGGCAAGAGGATACGAGGAACGACGGTTGCTCGTGGTGTTCGGATAAAGATGTTGGTGGTGGTTCGACGATTGAACGAGGGAGCTTCGATTTAGCAGGCATCCCCTGTGTTCCGTTCGTATTCGAGGGACCGCCGCTCCACCCCAATTAGTGGGAACTTACAGCGTATCGAACCAACTGCAATCCTCCACCCTCGCTCCTCCCTCCCCGGCGGTTATACCTCGCCGCTTTTCCCTCCTCATCCGAGTCCTTCATCCCTCTTCCCTTTTCACCCTTGGCCAACCCTGTTGAACATTCGGTTGTCGGTTGTTCGGATATTTCATGACGTCAAGGTGGCCCCGATCTCTCGCTCTCGGGGTAACGCCAAAGCCGACGCTAACGAGCATGGAAGTCACGTGGAAGGCCCGACTGGCCAATGCAGAGAAAGGGAGAGAGAGGAAATATCCTGGTGTGAGACTGGGACGAACTCAATGTACGTTTTCTGAAAGTCACGTGGATGTGACACTTCGTGGATCAGCTCCATCCCTACCGGCAAGCCAAAACCTTTTTCCTCCATTTCCTCATGGGTCTGCGTCTTTTCGTATACTCCGTTATCTTAATTTGCGTTCACGACAGAAATCAATGAACCATCGAAATACTCATGTAACCCAAAAATCGGTTTTTCATGGATGAAGGCATTGTCGTGTATGCCGGAGTATTTGATGGATCTTCTAGACCAGCGATTGTTGCAAACCCAAACAAACTCCTGATGGGATGTCTACTGACGTAGCTGGAATCCATTTGTTATCATTAAACATTGACTCTACGTCAGACATCTGGGACTTCGGTTTCTCGATTGTCTAGCTCCATGTGTCGTAACGATTTGACAAAAGTAGCGACAAAAAAAACAGCGCAATCGGAATACCAGATCTGGTCGGGGTAAACCGGCGGAAAAACGGCTACAGGAAAAGCACAATAGGAGAGTTAATGTCGCAATCATCATCGTGAAACCCGTTTGCTACGAAGCGTTGATAGTGACGATAAAAAAAAAGGGGGCGCTGGATGGTTCGTGTACACTAATTGCGGCGGCGATAAATTCACTTTACGTCCTCATATTTTTTTTTATCCTGATGTAGAGAAACAGAAGGAAGGGAAGTTTCGTGACGAATGACGTAGCACGTGGCAGTTATGTATATTTTATGCTAAGAAGGTCGTTTACGTATGGTCCAGCGAAGAAATCATTGCGCCAAGTTGAAGGGGAGATTCTTGAAGATTTGCAACTTCTCCCCTCCAAAAAAAGAACGAGCCAAATCGTCGGGAATGAAATTCTGATATCCGCGATAATCCGAGTCGTAGCCAAGACCACGATTGGAATCCCAAGGGTATTCATCAATTGGCATAGAAACACGAGCTTTATTTATCTATTACACGGAAGGCCGAATCGAATCGCATGGATTACGGGTAGCATATGTCGGGGATTCGTGCGAGAGCCCAATGCGGGGTTGCGGGAAGAGTGGGCAACCCCCCCAATTAGGGGCACCCTCCGACGTGCATCCGTCTCTAAGGCTGTATATAGAGAAGAACAGGGATGAGGAAGGGTAGCCGAGAACCAGCAGTGAGCAGCGATGCCACTGGAACCTTCCCCAATTTGACCCCTCCGCTATCCACGTACCCTCTGTAACTACTTCATTACGCAGACAGCCGTGTTGACTTGTATTGTACCGTTGGGGCTGAAGGACCCGAAAGGATGAGGGTAAAAACAGAAACTATGGAGAAGGATGAAGCTCTATTGGGTGCCATGAAGCTGAGGGAGAAAAGAAACGTTTCAAAGAACACACATGAGCCTGGCCGAAGTATCTTTGGACCCTTCAAATAATATCTGTGACGAATCGCTTGCGCTTTCAACGTTCCCTCTTCCTGGTGGCTATTCAATGGGTTTTCCATCTTTCTCTGCCCGGCACACCATCGAAGCGTAAATATGGTACACGTGGGGTGTCCCCTCCAAAGAGAACCACTACCTCTGTCATCGTCGTCTTCATCTGCCTGTATGATCATCGAGACGCGTACCGATCCGCAAAATCGTGATCTTCCTCCTATTTACGCGCCTGCAACACCTGCTCCGAATCACGACTGATCGGGTTTTTCACTTCGCTGGTACTCCTAGCTACCCCTGCAGTGTAATATTGATGTACTACTGGATCTCTCGATATTGATGGACTACCGGAGAGCTAAGGGGGGTCCGAAGAGACGCCCCGATGAAGCCTTTATGAAAGGAGGATACTCCAGTGGTGTCTCGATGACACTAGGCTTTCGCAAAGTGCCGGCGTGTTGTATCAGCTCGTTCATAGATATACTTTGAACGGATCGGGAGATATTCGTGATCATCGGGGCGAAGAAGACTGCCAATGGAAACTGGGTACTGATCGATCGCGATAGGGTGGTCCAAACTTCCGTATGGCTGGCTCCAGCACGTGGGTGGATATCCATCCGATAATAAAGACATCAGCTGAAAGGATTGACAGATATCTGACCCAATGACGTTCAGGTGTCGTCCCAATAAGCTCAATCAACCTGCCATCTTTCAATCTTGTGCTCCAACATTTTTATTCAAAAATACCATAGATTCTTCCAATTGACAGGTACGATAAAAACTCATCGATACAAATGCATAAGAGGCTGAAAGCCGTGTACCTAAAAGCAAAGAGGATAGCATTCGATCATCACAGAAAGCCTGCTAAGCGATAGTCCAAACAAGGGTCCAAAAGTATCAAGGGGTACCTGATAAATATGCATCATGCTTTTGAAAGTCAAGCACATTGTCGCAGCCTGAGTGTGACTAAGTTTTTAATCAAACAAATTTTAATCTTTCCTGTTTACACAAGCGAGCAACTTCTCTTGGTCCCAGAAGTTTCTCTTGGTCCCTGAGGACAGTTTTTCGTCAAAATCCGGCATCGTCGTGCTGTCTCTATCATTGAACTTACGACTCTTGTCGTGGATCGGTATCGGGATTCCTGGAGTTGTCGTCTGATTTCGAATCTTTACGCGATGTTACTAGCGCTTCGTGATTTCGCATCTGGAAAATCATTGGTCGCTGATTTGGATCCTCTTCGGTTGCACCGTCATCAATGAATGACGAGACGGAGTCTGCCACAATGAGAGTACCATCAGTTGTAGTTCAGTGGTTCCGTCGAGATGTTATGACAACAAAGGACTCGGTGGGTTTTCGTTTGACTCTTCGCATTGGATTCTCTCTTTGATGAGTGCGTCCGTGAGGTAGCTTGAATGGGAATCGGAGGCGAGCGTGTTACTGATTAATGATGAAAGCGAAAATCATAGCTGGTGGTATATATACGTTAGCTGGCTACGTATACAAATATAGTATAACCTTTCGGTTGGAGATTCGATCATAAAGGCGCACCGTTTATCGAAGGCGCGTTGCCTAATCATTGCCTCGCTATAAATCAGTCCGCGCTATGGCTATTTTCCGTAGCTTTACAATACCATCAAACGGGTCCACGTTTCTAAACGAATACTCGGGCGGGTTTGTGTGCTTTTATTAAAAATACTCGATGAAGAAACGCTGACGAAGAGCCAATAGGAGACGAGTTTGGATTGCGAGTCGAGTGTCGGGAGAACAGACGACTTTCATTCGTCACACCGGATCAGGCCCGTCATCAACGTTCCTTCAAATCTGACGTACGCGAGTTACATTTTTTTTTGTTCTTTTTTTTTCTTTCTTTTTTTTTTGCTCAACCGGTGCAACACAGCGAAGAAAGCCGATCGGAGTCTTGCATCAATCGATAAATACTTTCAACGGAAGTTTATACGTGTGTGCGCGTACCTGTCCGCGTATACTTATTAATTTCAATCCTGCCTCGTACCAATTCCAACCGTTGCGAGGCAGCAGTTTAAATAAACAAGCAACAACCTGACGAAGAAAAGCCAACAATAACGACGGATTAGAAAGGAGCAAATAGTCGACACATTGTGGCAACATCGTGTAACAAAACACCCTGGTTTTACTTGTCGGTACGAACCCAGTCGTTTGCTCGTTCATCAATGAATCGCCACTCGAGCTTCTTTTGGGATACGAAACGGGGGGGGGGGGGCATACCTCGGGGTACCTAAGAGAGAATACACGGGAGATCCTAACAAGAGAACCTAACGAAGAGACGAACTCTCTCTTCCTTCTTTATCGGCGAGTCGCGGCTACCGCGACTTCAAGAAACACCCCGGGTGACAACTCCTGATATTCGCTGGCTCACTCTCGTCCGTCATTCTTATATATACGGGAAAATCACTCCTGGACGAGCTGAGAGAAGAATGGACGAGGACAGAAACCAAGAGAGAGAAAGAGGGAGAGGACGAAAGTGGAAGAGACTTGGGAAATTTTCCGCTGATTACGAATATCCCTGAATTTTTGCCGAAAGTGGAAAATCAGACTGGGAAAATGCGAAAAACCTTTTGTAAACTATTTTTCTGTTGATTTTTTTCGTTTGTTTTCCATTTTTGAACTCTTAAAAGGGTCTATTTGATCGAAAATTTTATGCTGATTATGAATATCATAAAATTTTTGTCGAAAGCATGGAACGAAGCAAAGAAAAACGTGTTTTA
>JAPYZI010001114.1:0-36104 GCA_030523105.1 Ophioninae sp. A BG-2022a | reverse complement strand
TGTATGGAAAAATTTGCAAAAATCGATGGTCCGACTTTGAAATTCTGCCAAAAATCGAAAAATCATCGGAACCTAATAATTAAAAAAGCATTTTGAAGGAAAAATCATTCCGAAGAGATTGAGCGCAAAATGGAATAGCAAATCCCAAAGGAAAAAAAGTTATCGACTATTTAGTGAAAAAATGTATTTTGCCCGAAAATGGCAAAAAATTTTTGATTTTTAATATTTTTTTAATAGGTCCTTTACGATGTAATTTGATCCCCTGAACACGAATATACCATTCATTTTCCCGAAAACTCAAAATTTCGAGGGTAAAATGCCGAGTGAGTCCGTCGAACCGTATTACGCGCGGTATAGTAATACTACCGACTAGTATATGCTACTTTAGTTGATTGAAAAAATATTAATTGCACGGTTTAAGCATTTATTTGTGTAAATATTAAAAAATTTAAGCAGTACGTTTGATTAAAAGAATTAAAGTCTTCGAAATCGGACTTTTTTCTACACCCAACTACGAATGTAGACAAACGTAAAGGTAATTCTTTTTTGTTTGTTTACTCGGAAACCAAAGAGCCTCCAGTTTCTCGTTGAGTTTCTTGCCAATAACGAACGAGAGGGTTTCCACCCGGGTCCCCTCATCGAGCGCACTACCACCGTTACAATTCGGGCGTTTGTCTTTATGGACCAGGACCTATTGCCACCGACGGATAAATAACGAGCTCCGCCATTCGACGGAGCCGAATGAGTTTCGTGTCTTCTGTTTTTCTCCCTCTTTCGCCCTCTCGTCTTCTCTCTTTCTTTTTTCCTATTTTACTACAACGAGAAAAGATCGCATCGACGGTTTACGTTTTCATCCTTTCTCTTTCTCTTTGACTCGAAAGGACTTTGAGCCCTCTTGGATTCGATTTTTCGTCGTTTCTCTTCTCATCTTCTTAGCAGTTTTCCTCTTTCCACAAGAAACTACCGAAACTTCCGATCCCCCCTCGGAAAACTTTTAATTCAAGCTTAAGGAATTCCAAGCACTGATGAACCGAGCCCTTGCAAATTCGCTTCAGGCAAAAAAGAAAGATATCGAATGATTAATATTCCTATTATTATTTTTCCTGAATTTGAGGGAAGCGAAACTTATTAATCCTGAAATCGTAACGTAAAGTTTGTTAATTTACGTACAACTTAAATATCCAAACGATTTTTCAAAATAATCTCACCACGCGAGATTTAAATAATTAAATGAATAAATAAACAAATAATATTTATCGAATAAATTTCATGAATTTATTAAATTAATAATAAATAAAGGAATAAATAACATTAAAAGTAAATTTAAGTAATACGAGATTAAAATAATCTCGCCATACGACACCATTCGCGTTGGCGCAAAGTTAATGTTTCGACGATTGAAGTTGTTTAGCGGTGAGGCTCGTATCCGCGACGAGGGTTCGCTGTCTCTGGTGTCCCTTTCGTGGCTAACGAGACAACGAAACGAGAACTTAGTTCAACGCTCGTGATTCCACAGGGACCAACAAAGCCTTTTTCTCCCTTTGTATCAACTTTCTCGTCCGGGCTTCCAACAGTAAACCAGGGAACGTATCCGTCATACCTATCGGTGCCAAGAAAGAATATTCTGTTTCGGATCAATGAAAAATTGTGACCGTTGCTTCGACTCGTTCGAAAGTCCTCGAAGTCCAATGTCTCCGAAGTCTCGATCTATCGCCGATACGGTTGGGCTGCCTCAAAAGTGGAAAATTGACGCCTTTGACAATTTATAAAATTAGTTCGGTTAACTGATTCATTAAATTAGGCAAGCCTAAAAATGTACAACGCGATCTAGATTCGTAAATCCCCGATTTCTTCATTTTGGACTGAATTTTCATCCGGCCGTTAATCCAACAACACCCTGAACATTCCTGGCAGGTTCGATGCCTCGAGAGACTCGGTAGCGTTCACTCCTCTCATAGGAGCGCGTATTTCCGTCGGTGGACAATACGGACGCGCGATTGAAGACTTTTTCGAGGTGGAAGCGAAGGTCCTTTTCTATTCGCCTATACAAGTAGAAGCTGACGAGGATATACGAGCGTTAGGCAACATCGAAGGGTCTCTTTCACGTTTAAAACGTAGCCTGGTCGCGCGTGGACGACACACGCCGATAAAACTCTGAGCCCGCACCGAGCGAAGGAAAAATATTCAGAATCATCGCTGGCCTCTCTTTTTCTCTCTTTATCCCCCCTGCCCCCCACGGATGGAAGCGAGACTTGACCGGAGAGGAAATAAAAAGGAATAGCCGGAGAAACGTCATTGGAGCGACGTGGGTGTCTCGGAGGATGAAACTTCTTCGGTCGTCGGGGCGTGGATCGGCCATGATAAAATCCAACTCGGAGATACGATCTATCATTCGCGATCGTTATCGCTTTGCTAAAGTATCATCGCCCCGCGTCGTTACGTCGCGATCCTTAACGCTCTCGGCCAATTTCTTCCTTTCGCAGCTTCGTCCTTCAGGAACGAAGATTGTATCCTTGCAGGCTTCGTGCACAGCTTCCTTCCTCTTTCATCGCTAATATTTAAAAAACAATTCTCCTTTCGGGCCTTCGAAAATCGATTGTTCGGGTAATCATTAATTATTCACAATTCATAATTATCCATACTATTATATGTATATATATTAATTATTCATAATAATGTTCATAACAAAACTATTAATGTCTTCGAGGCATTTTTGGGCCTTGTAAATTCTTGTGATACGCGCTTTTTTTATCGGTCCGATCCTGTGGTATCCTTATCAGAAAGGGGTTCTGGTATTTGCTGGTAACAGAAGCAGTAGGCGAGAAACGATTGCGAATTCCCAGGACCGAATCGATTTTATGCACAATGAGAACGAGAGAGAGAGAGGAGAAGAAGGAAGAAGGGAGCGAGAAAGAGAGATCTCGTTAGATCGACGAAGCGAGCGTATCTCCGCCAGCACTCAATCACTCGAGAAAACCCACAACCCATTGAGAGAACGTTTCGCTAAGAGAAAACAACGAAACGTGTTTGCGATCGTTGCTACGTGTATACTCGGTACGCTTTATACAACGGGTTGGTTTAGAGGCTCTGCAGTTGCACTTGGATTCCCTGTTGCACTATTTCTCCGAGACTCCTCGTCACTGGGTGGTCCCTCGAGGACAAGGTCAACGATTCATCCGCCGTTTAAGGCTTCAGGGTCAACACCCGAAAATCGAAGTTGCGGAGAAATATCAATTTTTTTAAATAATCGAGACGATTTTTAACTATCTTTGACGTTTCATGAATTTACGTCCACGAAGTTCCGTACCAAATTTCGTCAAATGTTATTCTGGAGAAAAGGATACGTTTTCCTTGACAGTTAACATCGAAAATATTGAGGGAAATAGTTTTTTAAAATAGGAAATTTCAAGCAAATTGGTGAATCGAAATATTTCAAATATAACGGTATTTTGAATATTCCGAGTTTATCGATACTTGAAATTTCCAAATACAACAATATTCGACATTCCGCTGCTATATCCGGATGGTACATTTCAAGCGTTTACCGCGCTGAATATTTCAAAAGTTTTTTTCAAGTCTGATTTATATTCCGGGCAGGTACGGGTCCCCCGAGATTGCCCGTAGGAATTGCTAGCTCCGGCATACGGCTAATCCTGCTCGGAGCCATACCCACCAAGGTGTATATATTTTCGAATCGTCTCAATTTATATCCCGAGACCCGGACGATGCGCGATCACAGGTACAAAAGCGGCGTCGATGTTTTCCGGACATTTTAATCTTGTTCTCCGGACGTTCGAAACACGACGCAATTTTCGATAAGAAGAACGAGCCTCGGGATAAGCCGAGGGTGTCTCGGTTTGTTCCTCGCGGACGTGTCCTATTTCCTCTCGATTGTTCGGAGAACGTGCACCAGGATCTCACCTGCGCGGCTCGACAAATATACATTTGACAACCGACATCGTTATCACGTCCGTTCCGAAAAGATTTATCAAGTTTTTATATTTATAATATCTTTAATTATGACGTTCCGATCATCCAATTGTTATTAATAATCGTCAATAAACGATAAAAAATATAATATTAAAAGACACAAACGAAGTGTTATAATTTTGTGACATTTTTCAATGATCGCTGACTTTTAAAAGTTTATTCGATAAAACCTCGATACACCGCAAAAATGTCGAAAACAATATCTGGAAAACTTCGAGACTCGGGTTCACCCGTCGTATTTATGATTTATCTTCGATCCACCTTAATGTATAAAAACATTTTTTTTCCTCGATATATAAAAATATATAGGAGGAGGAAAACCAGCGAGAAAACTAGGAGGAAATGACAGGGTGTTTCGGTGGTTCCCCGGGGATTTCTCGGCCTCTCGCCTCCCCTCGATATGGTTTTCACGTCCTGTATGTGTATTTATACGTTTCGCGAAGATCCGAGATCGCCGTGTAACGCGATCGCGACGGCCCTCCGTTTTCCTTTTAACGCATTGACCAGCGAGTGATATAAAAACGTAGGAGGGTAGGAGCGCGCACCCTCGGGACTTCCGTGTACCTCCCGACTCGCTATGGCTTTCGCGACAGGAGCTTACTTCTGGAAACGAATGAAAAAAAAGCATATAACGCGCTCGACGGTCTCCGGGGCCATCCCTGCTCTAATTACTTTTTCCCGTGTTCGGCGCAACGTCCTCCCTTTTATTTTTTCACGACGCGTCAACATTTGCCGTACCGAAGTCTCGGCGCTAATTCCTCGCCTCGGTTTCCGATCCTTCTGTACCCGAGAAACACTTTTTTTTTTATTTTTGCAACTGAAAGGAATTTTTGTCGACTCTATTTTTAATTCACCTTCATCTTCGATAGAAGTCCTGGTTTATTATTTAATAAAACACGCGCATTGCTATTTTTCTATTGAGAAAAATGTTGCGGCTTTGCAATCGTGAGTAGTATAACACGATCAATGACGAAGTTGAAAAAATACCTGTCAGGGTTAATCTTACAACGCGAACAAATTATCAGAAAATATCGAGTTTCTTCTAGATAAATAATTTCGTTTTGGTGAAAATTAAAGGTGAAAATTAAAGATGAAAATAAAGATCCGCCAATAACGTCGAATCCGAACAGGTAACAAAATTTGTTTGCACTCGGACAGGATCGTAGGTGGATGACTATTGTCGCGATGTCTCTTCGTACGTGACATTAGAGGATCGGGTGGTGGGCTGCCTCGCCTTCGATCCACTTATTGCGCCAACACGTATAGTCAGTCACGCGATAAAACAATTCTAACCGAAATGGATTTTATCATTATGGAATACGAGAGCGTCTCGTCGTAGCGAGGAAGGGGACGATTGCAGCTAGACCATTAGTCACATTGCCTAAGCAGAAATATGTTTTTCGTAATTTTGTATTTCGCTTTTCTTGGTCGATCCCCGCGCGTGTACGAAGAGGGTAGGATGATTGATGATCCTGAATACCTGGCATGCAGGAATAATGAGAGGGAATGGAAAATATGTCAGTTTGATGTTGTTACATGGACCAGATTCAATTATCCATTGAAGTATGATTTGTTACGCGTACCTCGTATATTCTTCGCGAGGGGATTGCCCGAACGTGCCAGAGCCCGTGGAGACAATATATTATCGGCGAAAACTCCCCCTGCCGAGGAAATCCCGCGCCCCGTTACGCGTATGATGCAAATAGATTCTCGTTCAAGATGAATCTCCTCTCATCAACCTATACTCATAATAGACTACCCCCCTCTCCTCCCTATCGAGAATACCGGAACCTTCTCGTTAATCCAATAGGTAGACTATTTTTTTACTCGGTTTCCTCGCGAACCGAATGTATTTTTAATCCTCAAATGTACAGGGTGTCCCACGGATAAATGTCATCCGCAAAATCGGGGTTTGGGGGTGAAATTCGATCGACGCGAGCACGTATACTTTCCAGATAAATAATAAAATCATAAAAGTAAAAAGATAAAAATATATAGCGAATTCAATGTAAGAAATAAAATAAAATGTTAAAAGTACATTATTCGATAAAATGGCGAAACTGGAAATTCAATATAAAAAATAAAATAAAATATCAAAAGTACATTATTTCTCGTTTCAGCCAGGGAGCGGTAGGATGTCCGAAAAAAATGCGTTCCGCTTTGTCCCTTGACGCCTCCGTAACGAGGATGCGTATCGTCCGTTTCCGAGGTGGGCAGATGCGAGGACCTGTATCGAATGTCATATCCTTCTCGTTTTCTCTCTTTCATGAGATTCTACTCGTGACGCGGTGAGTGGATATCAAAGTCACCGGGGATCGCGTGTACGCGACGAAGACTTCGCGTTTCGAGTCGAGTGGTTCTCAATCGTTTCCAAACACACGTACACGCGTCTATACGTACAGGGTGCCCGGATGATTGACGTCCGAAGCTAACATTTATGTACTTCGCGTCGAGGGACACTTGAATCACCCCTGTGTATTAATGCTTTTTTAAATATCTTTTTTTAACAACTGCTACTCTCGATCAACTATTTTGAACTTTCGATTAACGTTCAATCGTGTTCCATAAAATCCAATTTTTCGGGTAGTATTTCAAATAACGGTAATTAATCAACGTTTCAAAAATATATCCGCGCACGTCGATTTTAAAAGAAAAAAAAATTAAAACCGATGTCAAACAAAAATTACCAAAAGCAAATGAGAATAAACGTTACCTCCCGAGCTAATAAAAATCGCTGAATGTTAATAGAGGTCATTTGGAAACTTCTCGATATGAGAAATGTTAAGCGTTAACTTTAGGCGTCGCTATTCCGGTCACCCTGTACATTAACACGACACATATGACGCGTACTCGATGAAGCGATAGACGAGGGATCCCAGGTGATAGGAAGCTCTCATCCATTGTCCGCGTCGATCTTCCCCGTCACGAAAAAAATCTGACGGCTCGCCGTCGTCGATGAGAAAGACCGTCATACCCGAATACGATCGCAATTTCCAAAGTTCTTCGTGCGCGATTTTCCGTAGCTTCGAATAATGTATTTCGCGTAACCCGAGGATAGTTTTAGCGAATATTATTGAGGGTTTAAACATTTTTGAACGCAAAGAAAACGAACGTAAAAATAGAAGGTATCGAGAAAACGCTCCCTGTCGATAGCGATATAAAATCAAACAAAAAATGCGTAGACGTTTGAACGCGGTGATTCGATGAGGCCCTCTCGGTAATTCGATATTCGACGGTGGGACGCGCAGGATCGTAAAATCAACGTTGTAATTTACGTCAACGTATATTCAGGACCGGCTCGTATAAATTCGCGAGATATAAACGCCATAAAGCACAGGATTCCCTCGAACAAATTAATTTCCTCTGCTTGAATATTTACAACTCGGAGATTATGAGTGAGTGCAAATGTTATTTCGCGTCTGTGTATCATTGCATCCGATATAATCGACCGGAGGAGGGTGGAGAGGCGATGAAAAAAGGTTAGAATAAAAGAAGCGAGAGTGGGAGAGGGGGGGGGGGGGGGGGTCGAGAGAAAGAGAGATCTTCCTCGGCGATTAGCGTTTTCTCTTTGACCCTCTCGAGTATAAGGACCGAAGGCATTCGAGAAGTCTCTCGGAGAGGTCCCGGAGGCCGCCGCGCTTCCGACATTATTCTTCTTCTTATTCTTTTCCGTTGGACGCGATACATCGTAGCTTCCCTATGTATATACAGCGTTAGACCGGTGCGCCGTCCTTCTCTCCCTTTCTGGTTCGAAAAGGACGAGGATCCAAGAGGAACCGAGTGAGTTACGCGTCGCCTTACCGTAACCAGTCGTACCGTCGAATAAACAAGCTGCTGTGTATACCGCGGACGGAATTTTATAGCTATGTTTAAGATACCAAAGAGCATAGAGACTGGAAAGAAAACAACAAAGAGAGACAACCGGAGGCTTCGAATCCGATAAAACAGGATTGTTAACTGATCGAGTTCGCGCTGAAGCCGCGTTACGAGGTTTCCGTTAAAGGTCTCCGGCTCGATCCGATCGCCATGTATAAACGTTTCTTCCTTTCTCCACTCGGAGCCTAGAAACGCCGATTTCAATATGCGGCCTACCTTCACGAATATTTGGCAGAGTATCGCGCAATTCGCTCCTCAAAGAGCACGAGGTAGCTGAAAAACGCTTCCCGAGACATATACGGATTACGGCAGTCAACGTACGAGTCTCGAGTACCACCACCTACGATGCCCAATACCCGGTACTCATTCATAAGTCAGAAACTGCGGTTTTCGAACCCTCCGAGAAACCGACGACGAATTTGTCTGGGTTAAAGGTCCAAATGAATATTTCAGTCCTAGCAAGATGATTTTTTGACGAAAACGGGAGAACAGGGTACCAGGCCGGCGTTAATTTTTAACGCGAACCTCCGGCCCGAAGTCGTTCAGGGAAAACGCGATTTAGATGGAAACGAGAATTTCGAGTATTCCATTCAATCGCGATGTCTTTTTCTAAATTCTGGGTGGAACCGGAGATCGTCCTTTTGTGGGCTCGCACAATGGTTCGCTAGGGGGGGTGACCGTAGCGAAAGCTAGAGTCAGCAGCTGTCGGTAAAACAAATTTCTAATATTGGACTAAACAAACGGTTACGATTGGTCGAGGCGGAAAGTGGCGGCTATTCGTGTCCGCGACGTTTGACACGAGTCGTACGCCACGTATAATTTTTATTCGAGGTCCGTATTAGCCCCGGGTTGGTGAAACGATTGATCCTGAAAACGAGGAACGATACAGAGGAGGATCGAGAGGCAGCGAATCATAGGAAAGGTGCGGGGTGGCCGTGATCGTCGACGCTGAACACGAGTAGTCACCGGCAGGCCTGTGGTTCTTCCGAGTGGCTACATTCGTATCAAGCTGACTTTTTACAAATCCGATATTTATTGATGTCCCGGATAAACGGAGAGGTAAGAGGATTTATCGTTGTTCGGTACGGAGGCAATCAAGCTTCCGAACAGCCACGAGTGATTCGTCCCCTCGCGCGTGAAAACATAGGATTATTAATTCCAGGTCAGGCAAAGTTCAGTGGGTCGTGACGAGGATACCTCGGGGGTAGGGAGGGTCCTTTCTTTTGGAAGAATGGCCGAGCATGAGTCGTCGCGTTGGCTCTCGACGCGTTACACTAGGATTTAGTCGGATTATAAGTGATTTACGTGTCGTACCGTACCGATATTACGGCTGTGTCGCGTATTCGATTTTTTTCGACCGGTAGTATTGTTACGGAACATGGATAGAACAGCTGCGGCACGCAACAATTAGTCGCGAGTGCCGTCGGTGTTGATAATCGATTCTACGCGATGGCTCCTATCGGATATCAGCACCGATCCCTGTTTTTCCTATTGGCGCACCAGTCTTCGTCCCGTTTCTGCGGTTCACCACCCGAGCGAGAAGCGAACCGAAGAAACCCGAGCGAGCCGGTAATTAATAATCTTTAAGCTTTTTCACTCGGCGCATCCTAACGCATCGTCGTAGGTCTAGATCCTAAAATAATGCACGGTGCACGCGCAGACCCGACGATCAGCCGTGACCGAGTTGCTCCTACAGCTGGAAACAAGGGGTAAAGCCGGTAGAGGTTTCTTTGGTCAACGATGCGAGGATCGAAGGCCGTACACGTGGAGAATACCCTCTCTTTGTATCCTTTGTGCTCCCTCGACGCAACGGATGCAAGCTAATGCGCTCGCTCTTGCATAATACGAGTCCTTTGCAGAATTATCCTTTCGCGGTATACATCGAGATGACGTTCAGCCTATAAATAATGTTTCGCCACGGAGCCCGAACACCGGAAAATTCATCATCGATCAACCATGTTCGCGATCCTTCCCGAGCTAACTTCGATAACTTTGGCTTACCGGAACGCTGATGAGCTTCGCGCTCGGTTAAGGTTGTTGCTGAATCACCACTGAAAGGTAGAGGACCGAACGAAACTCCTGTGCTGATACATGGCGCGACATCGCCAATGCCAACTTATGAAATTAGGGATTATCGGAACATTAATGCTGATTGCAACATATTTGAAATTTGCCCGCAAGATCTTCGACTGATTCAGCTGTCCTGTAGTCACGATGTCGCCACCCTTCGATTCCTACGCTTCAATAAATTCTGTCTGAGCTACGACCTTAACGTGTTTCACTTCGGACGTATCGGGACTGTTCGTCGATAAGAAGTCTCGGGTTTCTATACGATTCGTGTTGGGGGTCAACGCGTTTCGATGGTTGCAACAGAATACCAAACTGGAAGGCACCACTCGGGTTCTAGAGGCGTCGTAATCGAGAGACGCGTGGTTATAACGAGGATCGCGGTGAGCCTCTCGGTAAGCTCGGTGCGGGCGAACGCAGGGTGCACGGGGAATAGAGTTCAGTCGAGCCGCCGTCACCGCAGCTACGACGTCGTCCATGGGGTCCAGGCACTTCCGGTAGCTACCTAGGTAGATCGCGACAGCCCCGCATAATTTATTGCAATTATGGTGAGTCACGGAGACGCGTGGGTCGGCTCAGCGGTTGGATGGACTCGTGGCAGCTGGCGGGCGAACAGACGGCCGCTCGATGGCGCTGAAATCACTGTTGGTAAGGGGCGTCGGTGAGGGGTGGCTGAGAGGATTCCCGGTGCGCGTGATCCGCAAGGACGCGTCAGGAACTCTTCATAAACGAAGTCAAAATTGCTACGGACGAACCGTGGTAGAACCTGGTAGACCTGATCATCCGGCATCTGGAAAAGTTGGTTGGAAGATGAAGAGGAAGACGAGACGTGTGAAGTGAAAGGTGGCACGGCGCGTTGGGGAGAGGTTGGTAACTCCGGTAGCTCCCTGACTGAAACGCAGTCATTTTATTTAGCATTTTTCAGTATCCTCTCCTTTTTTCTCCGTACACCTCTTCAAAATACGTCCGCGTCGATCCTCTACCTTAGCCAGGCAAGCCACGAGAAACTTCGCAAGCGAGTCGTCGCTGGCCAATAGGACTCATCGGGGATCGATCGATGTCTTCCATCGATCACTCGTTCGCACTTGCCGGTCGTTCCGCCCTACGCAGCCTGGTCTTACACCCGTGTAGAGTCATCGTCTCGTCCCTCCCATCTAGGGAAGTCTTTCTCCTTCAACACCTCACCAAGGGGCCTCTTCGAGATGTTTTCCACCTCGCAACCTCCACATTTTCGCATTGAAATTCAACTCGCGTTCGGTCGCTACCGGCAGCCGGGCGGCAATACGGTAATAGGCACGCGAGCCAATGTTCAGCAGCAAGAAGAGAAGCGAACGTGTGGACGTTCGAGTTTGCCCGGAGCAAAAGTGGATGTGGGGATACTCGGGAAAGGGGAAAAACGGTGAACCGAGTGCGCGGACTGTACACCGACCACTTTAGAAATACGAAGGAATTCTTTGATATTGAATATATATATATACATATATATATATATATATGTGAATACCCATGGCTAGAGTATCAATTGGCTTTTGTCACCAGGTCTCACCGTGGAGGAAAGCCTCGATACGATCGTCGGAGGGATCAACCCCACCCCCTGCTATTTCGATTTGGACTCTAACTCACTCTGGATATTTTATTGCGGACGCTTTCGTATCGATCTCTCGTGTAAACACGTGTCCTGGATACGCAAGTGAATTTGGAACTGTTGAATTCGGAATGGAGCACAAGGGTCGTTTGACCTGTCCATTACTAGCTAAGAAAAACGTCCGAAGCACTCTCATCTCGCGCGGCTATTGAGTGTCATTGGAATATATGGTAGGATCGTGAACACCTCGCGGAACAAAAGAAAAAAAAAAAACAAGAAAAAAGCTCGTCCGTCCTATTTTCTCGCATTGTCTTTTTGTGTTCTTCGTTCGATCGTAAATAGGAGCTTTCGAACCAAAGATGAAAACAAATGCCGGACGTCTCAACCCGTACAAAAAAAGAACCGGAAAGGTCGTTCATTCGGTTCACGTTCAATTCAATTTTCCAGTATGGGCTACGAGTGTGGGATGCAACCACGGGTGCGAGTCCGGCGCAACGAGTATCGTGCCATCAGCGAGATTCCCCTCGAGGTCTATTCCCTTTTTTCGTCATTCCGGATCGAAGCGGTTATTTGGTAAAGTGGTTTCGGAGATTTTGGAACGTTCTCGTCGATGTTGCAAAAGACGGTGTTTCCCTCTTGCCGCGGTCAAGGAAAGCCTCTTCGCGTCAGCATCATAAATGAAACGGGTATTTTTGTGGATTCCGGTGAACCCTGGTGAAGACCGTATGTCAGATTCGGAATACGAGAGTGGTAAATGGATTGCCAATTCGTGGAGAATGAACAGGCGCGGGGACCGCGCTGCCGCGATTCCTGTCATCGTACCATTGTACCCGCTGTGACATTGGATCAATACGCATTCCTGTTGACGCAGCTTACTAGCCTTCCGAATATTATTCTAGGTCAAACGTGCCCCGTCTTCGACAATGAGACACGGCATCAATGCCAGTCCACTCATCGTTACCGAACTCCTTTGAGTCAGCTACTGTTCAATCCTGGGCCAACATTTTTTCAGCTGACCTTGCCATTTGGTTCCTCGTTGACCTATCAGCGACCATCGTTCGCATTATAATTCTACCCATTCAGGAATGAACGATGGAAACGATTTTTCCTATGCAAAAATCGATGATGACTTTTATTTAATCCCAACGCACCCTCATTATCCCGAAAAAAAAGACACTACGGTCGTTGCGTCAACGAAAAGCATCAATATTGTTGGCTAAACGTATTCGACCGATCACCAGTCACCATATTTATTCGTTCTCCCGGTGCACGCGTCGTCGGTAAAAGCAGTCGTTAACGCGTTCCGAAACGCAAGTGCGCTCGATGAGGCGTACTTTGAGTTTGGTCCTCTTTCACCTTTGTCGGTAACAACAGGCTCAGATAAGCGACCGAAAACCACCGACACGAGCTTTTTTGCTGACGACAAACGGCGATGCGAAACAAAGTGACTTTGCCGCCGCAGAAGGGAAGACGAGATTTCCCTTCATCCCCCTTTTTTTACAGACCCGTACGTTTTCACGAGATAAATCCATTCCGCGGTCAGGTTTCGCTTTCATCTGTACGCCGAGAGGATAATGGCTGTATTCCCAGACGACTAAACCACGGACCCGGTACATTCGCTCTGCGGTTGCCCCACGTGCACGCACACGTACATTTTTACCCGCTTAACGGGAGTGCGTGTTGGGGCGCGAGCGAAAGCTTTGCTTTTCGTGCACGCGCACACCCGTATTGTATCATACACGCCTATCCACACATTTTTCTATGTTCCCTCGCAAATGTCTGAGTATTGTCGCTACTCGCAGCCCGGAAAAGGGAAGGGTCGTGCTTTCTTTGAAAAGCTGTCTGAAAGTTTTACGTCATGATGCCTGGAAGATGATCAAGATCAAAGCATCTTCCCGGATATCCTCTGGGTGGAGTGCACTTTAAAGGGAGCGTTTCGGAGCGACTGTCTTGAAAATTACTGATTTTCGTCGGGTTTAGCTTTTTTTCGAATCAAATTTTATAAACGGTACGATTTTTTTTTCGTGTACGAAAACGACGCGAATGATACACCCTCGAATGTTTCTTTAAGGCGCGTGTACTTCTATCGACTCCTTCGTCGCAGTTTCTATCGTGGAAAGCTTCCATCTATCGGACTATCTTTAAAAACTCAATGTCTATTTTTTCGATCTTGAATTATTGGTCCATTAAAAATGCGTTGTTGCGTTTGTTTAGCATTTTGTAACTTAAAATGAATTCGTTTTGGACCGATAGTTCGAGTTCACTGTTTAATTGGACAAAGGGAATGGACATTTGGCCGGAAGGGGGGCCATTGCTCGACACGAGTCACCGTGTGCCTTTGGCGAACAAGATTGCACACGAAGTAACGAACACGTGTGCTGCATGTTCCATTTAGGTATTCGCGCTACACGTGTTCGGCCAAGTAACTCGCAGGGCGTGAGTCTCGAGCCTGGAATAAGGGATGGCGAAGCATACTGGGGTTCAAGGGAAATTTCCAGAATTTTCTCTTCGCACTGGCGATGACGATATTCCGTTGTAATACTCGTGGGAAATCTATTCGAGGGCTCGATGTTGTTTCGAGAAAGTCTACGTCTGTCGATATTCTTCGACCGATGGTGAGCGCTCAGCCGCGAACTCTCGCTGCGCTTTACCGTTCACTGCGGAGTCTTTTTGGCATTTGCGGCACGAGGATGGTGACAAAACTGTCATTTCTAGGTCATAGCGTTATCGAGCAGTTTCCAATCCGATTGATCATTTTTATCGATCGCTTCGTTTCCTGCTGGATGAGACGAAGTATCTTAAGGGACCCGGCTGAGGGATTGAGTGGGCATCCCTCATAAAACTGAGGACCTTAAAGTGCCCTTCGTTATCAGTAAATCTTCGAATAAGCCTTTAAAGACCCATTAGGGATTGCCGGACTAGGATCAGGTCTTGGCGTTACGGGGTCGGCCTCGATTACTCAATGATAGGTTAATACAGGATTAAAAAACATTACTCCGGATTCAAAGACTCTCAGTAGCAAAGTGTGACAGGTTCCTAAAGACTAAAGACGCGAGGCTGCTCGATGAAGAACCCAATAAAGTCAGACGGAACGGGCTAACGACGGGCCAATGACACGCTAATGTCAGAACAACGAAGAGAGCTTTCGCGGGGATTGTACACACAACTGCAACTGCACGAAATATACATTAGTCTCGTTACACGGAAGGTTACTCGGTCGTTGGTTGAGAGTGAGCCAACGACGGGGGTAAGGACGCGCCGGAGAGCCAAAGAGAGGAAAGGAGGATCGGAGGCGGCGAATAGAGGCTCCGAGCGCCGGTGACATTCTCCATAAGGTATCTGCTGGTAAGCCCGGGCCATTACGAGACGTTACCGGTAGTACGTATAGTCGCAATGGTTTTACGGGTATAAGGACGACAACGGAACGATACAGCCAGCGGTTTATGTTCGGGACGTAAAGTCCCGACCGTACACAATATACTTTACCTGGGCGAACGTAGACGGCCCACGGTATCCCCGCTGTAAGAAACTACGATTCTCCCGTACTATACGCGTATATATATATAAATCGACCATCCGCGCCACTCCTCGCTCGGAGTTAATGTCAATTTACGTTAGTATTACCGGAATAGTCCTTTCCAATAACACCCACGCTCCTGCGCTTAATAGCCGAGCCACTCGTATTCGTGGCTTCTTTCTTACTCTCCTTGGAAATGGATCTGTGCACACCGCCGCACCGTTGACGCATCGATCCCGACCCTACAATTTGTAGATTCATCGTGACAAGACGCTTCGAGGAATCTACGAATATTGATTAGAGAGCATTACAGCGTCGCTCGATTTTCGATCCCAGATGGCCCGGGACGATCGGAGCTTTTGTAGATGAGATTGCTGGATGTTGAAAGGTTAGATCCAGGTTGTTACTCGAGGGTGAGGAGATTCCAAGTGAATGCTGAATCGGCGGGTGTTTTCAGAATAGAAATGGTATCCTTGAGAAACGCTCAAGGATACGATATTTCCAGGATGCCTTTTGCATTTTCCATCTACCATACTTTTTGCATTTTTCATTTCCCGTTTGCGTATTCTCGAACGACTGGTGTCCGTTACGTCTATTGATCCGTTTGGGTTCGAACGTTTTAGATATGCACCAGGAAGCAATAAACAAGTTTGATCGCACACCGAGAGAATTGATTCTCCATCGTTGCGTTCGACGGTTAAAGGTCTTCTCGCGTCGCGACGTATCAGGTGGAGGTCGAGTGTTTTTTTGCCTCCATTATCGTCCCTATCACCACCGGATGCGCGTAGTACACATTTCGTCGGAACGGGCGGAGGGTGACGGAAGAGGGAACGATATCGGCCCGGTAACGTTCTAACGATTCGCTCTCGCGCCCCCGTTTATGCTTCGCGTTCAGGATCGTTCTCGCTGTACCGAACTGGGCGTAATTCCGGTACGGATGTGCAACGTAAGCGATAAATTACGGGGAACTCGCGTCCCTTCCCTCGCGTATCGCGGCTCCGCTAACACCCTCTCGTAAACCGTTGCACTTCTGTTTCTCATCCTCTTTCCCTTTCGACCCAATCCTCGAACTCGCATCACCGTAAGCTCGGTCCATTATTTCGCAACATCGCCCCATCGCAGTGATGATTACTTTACCACGTATAGATATCCGGAAATTTTCGAGTCGAAATCTTCGTTGAGAGACTCTTCGATCCGATCGATCCTATCCAGAGCTCGGTAACTCGGTAAGCCGAAGCAACAAAAATGGATTTCGATCCCGGTCGATGCGTAGGCACGATTTCTCAAATGGAAAGAATATCCAGATACCCGAGTCATCCATCGATCGTAGAAAAAGATGGCCTCTGAATTCCGAGGGTGAAAAGTGATTGGTAAAAAAAAGTTACCAAACGAGTTCCATCCCGATGTTACTTTTGCATACATCAAACCGCGTGACACTCGTCATGGAAAAAGAAAGACGCAGCCGTTGGAGCCGGTTAATCATCGAGAGGTTTCACTCGCGCAATGTTTCGTACGCGACTCGTTAGCTCGCGTGTAAAACGGCATTTATCATTGGGCAGAGAGTATTCGGTCATCAATAACTCGCTCAGCTGGATAGAACGTAATCAAGATGTTAATCAAACGATTGCTCCCGATGTTCGGTCGGAAATCTTTCGTCCGCAGTCTCGGATTGATCCTTTACTTACGAAAATCCGCGTGAGATTAACCCCTGATATTTTTCATCCGTCAAGTCTATGGGAACGTTCGGCCGTCAGATTTTACGGCAGGTTAGGAAACGGGTTTTAGCCTGGAACGTCTCATCAATTCGGCTCGCGAATAAGCGGTCAACCTGTCGCATCGAGATGATCCATGAAAGCCAAAGTGCTCTTTGATTCTTCGTGCGTAACTTTTTTTTATTTCAAAATCTTTTTCCCCGCGGGATAATTCCGGGGTTATTATTGATCGCTATTCGAGGGGGGCTTGGAAAAAAAGCTGATGGCTCGTCGCTTCTCAACGTCAGAACTAGGCGAGAGATACACTCCGGTGTAACTGGACGTCGATCAATGCAGTTGTGAATACTGTAGCGACTGGTCCGTGGGTCGTGAACCACGGAGAGTCGCGAGACCGCTGTTTTGAGGGTGAAGTTAACACAGTCCGAATGATTAATGACCATGAGGGTTGACGGGGTCGGTGTCTCGCAGGCCGCGTGATGATGTTACCCGCTGGGACATCAATCCGGACTCCGGAGCACGCCCAACTCTGGGAAATCCCCTCCGATAAGTACGCCAGTCTTAGCCGCGCATTGATAAAACTGACTGCATTTTTATGTCTTTCCTACTGGCTACGCAAAATCACATCTGATTCGAAGCTCGTCGACAAAAGACATTCGTTATAATTTCCCAACTAATATCTATATTAGCAATTGTAAAGTCGTACAATTCTGTGCCTGTTCCGGTGAGGCGCTCCCACAAATGATGCCTGTAAATACCGGTGCGGTAATTGTGACAGACATCAGGTGTGGCTCACCCTTGAGAGATCCGCCCCCATAAAGCTAATCGTTAAGAAATCCGGGTCAAACGACAGAGAACTCTCCTATTTGGGTATAGAAAAAAGTTGGTGCCTTCGCGTCAGTTATGGCTAGACGTTGAACGATAGACGCAGCTGCCTAACCTTTTATTACGTCTACCGGTAACATTCCGCGATCAAGGTTTGCAAATTTTTCCTTAAATTGGCGGTCCTCGATCCCAAGGACGTAAAAAGTGATAGGACAATCTGCAATATCCGTTGTCTCAACGGGCATCGTAACGTCCACCGTGAAAATGACTGTACGCGGGAGCTGCAGTCCAAAGTTCCGGAGAACGATGGCCAAAGGAGAAGAGTAAAAAAAAGGAGACGAGAGAAAGAGGAAGATCTGTCGCCCGAGTGGCCGCTCATCTTCGGGAAAGAGATCCGCAGCTAGAGGATCGCGAGTGCTCTTTTAATTAAGAAGCTGCCAAACTTATGTACATATTTAATGAAACGACCATTCCCGTCGCGAGGTAATTTCCGAGCAAGCTGGTTGGGAGATCAAGGGAGAAAAGGAGAGGCAGATGAAAAGAGAAATGGAGCTGGGACGAGAGGAGACGACGATCGCTGAACGTACCTCGACTTAATGGATATTCCCCGCCAAGCGAATAATTCACCCTTCTTCGTCACTGACTTTTCCCTCCGTGCATCGTCTTCGGCGCTATTTTCGCATTAGTTTGACCGGTCTCGGTTGGTCTCCTCGGTATACCGGTCACTCAAGATACAACCAAAGTTTCCAGGTTTACCCCAGATGAAACAAGGATGCATTCGAGAGTTACGGGTTTTGTTGTGTACGCTCGATTGCAACTGGAGTGTCATCGGTTCGGGTGACTCGTGGCTTCCGGATGAAGGTTATTTCGAGGATCAACCGATTAACGACGTTCCTCGAGTTGCGGTGTCACACCTCTCAAGCCTGATGACGCATCCCTGTTTCTTCGTCGAGCCTCGTCTGATCCTACCGATCGTTGAATGTTCTCGTTCCTTCCCGAGTTGCGGACAGACCGGAGCTTTTCATCGACTACGTAGCACGAAGGCGTAGCTCGAGTACCCTCGCTGATCCTTTTAATAATTGATGCTTTCGTTCAAAGAATTGTGCTTTTCTTATCTTGCAGTCTGGTAATTTTGGGCCTGGTACAACTCGCTCCCTTTCGCATACTTTACGACATAATTGATCGTCCGCTCCACGCCCAAACGGTCCGTACCATTATTATGCCGCCGAAACATTAATTGTTGCTCAAACATGGCGGAAACACGTCAGAAGCATGCGAGAAGAAAATCCCGGTATGAGAAGAATGGTCTGTGAGCTTCGCCTCTCCGGGCACCCCTCGCGTCGTACCCTATGCGTGTTCCGCGCCGTTGCTACGTACCGTTTTTTCTTTCCTATTCTTTTTTTTTCGTATTTCTTTACCGGGGCATCAACCGCGCCGGGCAGGATCGTTAATCATCCGAAAAAGCACGCGCAAACTCGTACACGGACGTGGCAAATTTCCACCACGAATGTGCCGCGTCATAGCGCACGCACACACGAGGACGAATCCGCCCGAACGGCCAGAGTGGACATCTCGTCTACGTTCCTACATTTGTATGCCGCATCAACTTCCACCGCGCGTAAAAAATGGATCGGTACCGATCTTTTACTCCGTATACGAGTCAAAGGTCTAGTTCCCATACATTAGGGCCAACGTACATCGATACATCACTGCCACCTGGTGAAACCACCTAAACAATTCCGCTGCCTATTCCCCTCTCGACTCAACCGCCAAATACGGTGCATTTATTTGATGACTATCATGATCGATTCCGAGACGCAAAACGTTCATTGAAGTTTCGTTTGATCCATTCGAACGTAATTGTACCGTTTCCGTTAGGTTCTACCGGAAGCTCGGTGAGACCGACGAACCCCAAAAGACGTCTTTTGACGTGCCTGAGCGAAGGAAGGGTCGCCGGATTCTGTCGCTATAAAGAGAAATCACAATCGCAAGGACGGGTCCAAAGGGACCTGTCCAAAGTCACGTAGAAAGTCAAAATCGGCTCGTACATCGTTGAGCGAACGTTTCTCAAAGATAATTTATCTTCTTAGAGAAAACGGACCACCAGATTCGGAAGAATTCTTCGAAAAGGTGGAGCACTGGATTTTTGGAAATTCATAAAAAGATAAAGGGTCAGGTTCTGCGGATTTCTCTCGAGAAAAAAGACAGCCTACCCGATTGCCTTTTTACTTGCGGAATTCGTTTTTTAATAATATTTTTTTCATGTGGATAGATATTAATTAACTGGCAATTCAATTATTTGTAATTTCCATATCGTGCCATCTGTTAGGACCGCCACCAACCGATTGGACAGCGAAGAGGTCACGTCTGTAATTACCATCGGGAGATCAATTACTTTCGCTGGATAAACAAGAGATCGGTGAAATATTTAGAGATTGACCATTGGCAAATTTCGAAAAATCATTGAAAAAACTTGACTCAAAAAGTTTATGAGTTTGGTTTGGTTTTCTGTTGGTCATTGCCGCAAGTCGGTAAGTTACCTTCGCTGGATAAATAAGAGATTGGTGAAATCTTCTGAGATTTACGATTTCTTCGGGGTGTCGGAATAAATGTTGGCAACGCAGTTTCGGGATGATTGACGGAGGCATCTCCACGGTTCGAAATTGAGAAACAAAGGGCTGCATTTCACGGGGGAAAAATAAATAGGCCGTCAGCATTGAGGTGCTATAAAAAATAATGAGAAACTCGGACCGTGAACGCGGGCCGTCCCGTTTGCTCCCAACGTTCGTATATTTTTTAATTAACTTTCGAATCGAGCCCGAGCGAATAAATGTATACGATGAATTTTAAGAAGCATCGGTCAGTGCATCAATTCCCTAACGACCGAGTATTTCATTTTCTATTTTTTTTCCTTGCCCATCGAAGAGATGAACGACGGGTGCAATCAGTAGCGAATGCGATTCACGCGAGGCGTACCGCGGTACTTAATCTCCCGACAGCTCGTGTACAAGATTACAACTGCCGATCCACAAATCCTTTTTAACCATCATCACGATGCAACGCAGATTGGATAATTTTATGCGTTTTAACTCTTATTTGCATCGAAGTTTCATAAATATTCTATTCATTTGTGTGATTTTAAAAGTTGACGAGAGCATACGGTGGTATTACTTAATGAATATTTAAAAAATTACCAAAATTTTGATAAATCGGAAGAACGATAGTTTTTAAGAAATAATAATATTGAAAATTAATAAATCTTTTTTTTTTTTAATTGGAAATTAAACTTTCTCTTCCATAACGTAATTCAATGTTTGTCCGGAAGGTACAAGGAAAGGAACTTGAGGAAAGCAGGAGGACTTCTGGTGCGTAGATTCTCTCTTTCACTGTTATCGCGGTCCTTCTGCCCCTGCCAATAAGCAGCAGCATCGTTAATTGGTAAACTCGGTGCTGGTTCGGTTCGCGCGTACTAATGAGAATTTGAGTAATGACTTTCGAGTCTCTCGTCCGTTGATGCTGCCCCCATTCGCAAATTTTCATTCCACTCACTCTCGTACGCCGAACGCACCGGCTAGGAGATCCCTCTGATGCGTTTCGTGAAATAACATACAGGGTGACCGTAGAAGCGAGGTCGAGTTTGAATTTGGTAGATCATTCTTCTTTCGCAATTTTCACTTGACATCGGTTTTCATTTTTTGGTTTCTATGGACGTTTGTGAATTTGTCGATCAGAATTATGGTCGTAATGCCAAATATCGGCTAAAAAAATCAAAAACTTTTTCAACGAATCGTCAAAAAAGTTTGAATCATCGAAAAGAAATATTTATAATGACGGGTATAGGTAGGAATGATCCGGATACTCCCCAATATGAGGGATCCAATCGTAACCTTTGAACGTCATTTCACCGAGCACCCTGTACATAGACGCGTGTGTGTGCGGTTGGAGTCCTTCATTATATATGCACGGCTGGTCATGTTACGGACTTATCCACTCAGGTTTCATTCTCTTTCCCCGTTGCTCTTCTTTTTGGAGCCCTGCCCGCCGCCCTCTCGCGCTCCGGCTCTTTCTCGAGCTGTCATATATCAAAGCCAGAGCGAAAACCGGATCGATATAGCTTAGCGTAGTCCTGGTCGAAGGTAAACGCCCGTCGCTCCGTCAAGACAGCCAACGAATGAGTTTCCACCTGGAATTCTATACGTTCGCTAATAAGACAACTTCTTAATGACCCGGAATAAGTTTCATCTGGTTTCCATTCTATATTTCATTTCTCGACGAATCGTTGGGTCGAGACATCGCTCTCGTGACGGGAAGTTGCCGTTTGATGCCTGTACGTTCTGACAATGGAACTAAGAAAATATGGATCACAAAGGTGACGGCTGGAGAACCCGATGGATCAACGTGGAAAATAAAATGGATTGGTCCTGACGATCGAAACGGACAAACTTGACAATTTATTACGGCAATTGGTCTCCGGTCTCTGAATACGCAGAGTCGAAAGTGGCGTTCAAAAGAGGAAAACCGTAGAAAAAGTTCGCTTCGATCAGCACCTTCCGGTGTTTCGAATTTGAAGGACCGTGTCGTTGCCGCCCCCTGTAGCGACGGTTTTTAAAAGTTCATTTAACTAGCCGTTGATAAAGTCATTTTCTCCGGTACTTTTATACGTCGTTGGGTTACCGACGAACGGTACATTAGGAAATGGACCAACAGCTGGAAGATCGCGATAGCTCGCTTAGACTCGATATTCCGGGTACATCCGAGCTTATCCTGGCACGATCATATTAATCTCCATCGGAGAACTCTCGAATTGAATTTCAGTCAGCGGTATTCCGACGCTTGGTATCATTAACGATAGTTTCTTTTTGCGATTCCATTTCTCGATTCCCCGATTCTTCGCCAGGACAAAAGAAAGTTTATAGACTCCGTAGAATCGAGGTGAGGTAAAAATGCTTTTTCGTGCTGGCCTCGCAACTTCTTTTCTCGTCTACGTGTTAGCGAAGATCGAACGTCAGTCAAGTGAGGTCGTATCGCGGTGGAACACACCGAGATTTCCTTCCTCGACGCCACGATGGAAAATTTTCAAGAGCTATCTTTTTTCCACTCTCGCTCACGGTCTTTCTTGGTTTCGTACTCCACCAGCCAGCGTCTTAGGAGTCATCGCCATGAATTTTGAACGTCACGGACGGTGAGTTCGGCGGTGCGGGGAATCGCGAGGAAACAGAGAGAAAAAGCTCTTTTTCGCTCCGGAGCGAGTCGAAAAGCGAACGGAATTATTTAGGGCTTATTCATTCCTGGAGCGAGCGAGTTACGTTAAAAGTTCTCCAGCGATATATCGCACCCCCTGCAACCCATCCTTATTGTCTATGCAAATCCTTATTCCAACTCTATTAATAAAAATAGCTCGTATAATATTCGCTGCTGGAGACTACGAACGGAGCTTCGCGATAGCCATTTTTATTTTCCCTGTCAACTTTCGGATGGATCTAATCGAGATTGGCAGTCGGTGACTTGGATTTCCTATAATTATTTTTCCAAAGACTCATGTTTTCATTTTATTTTTTTTATTAATCGGGTTTCGTTTTGATTTACATCCCGAGCTTCTTTACGAAATTAGCAAAAAAGAAATGCTTGGAACCGATAAAAATGTTCTTACGAAACGTGACACGCGATTGATTAAATTGAAATACATATAAATTTCCATAAGATAATTGGACCGTCTTTTTTATCCCTTCAAAATGGATTTTCATACGTAAATATAATTTTTGGGTCACCGGAGCAGCTTAATCTCATGAGGTAATCAGACCTTTACCAATTGGGTCGATACGTATGCGTTTGGAATCGAAACGAAATATAATTGTGTCACTTTGAGCGAACAAAAAATTTGCCGATATAGCGGTAACATCACCGAAAGCCGATAAGGAATTGAGGCTTTGAATATTTCAAAAGTGGCACAAATAAATCCGTACCCATCACGTACGATCCATCGTGTAATCGAAATCCGATCCAGATACCATTTAGGCAATTCCAGCGCTCGTTCTTCCTATTTCGGCAACTATCGATACAATCCTACGAATCTTCGAATGAAAAATGGATCGACGGTCGTGGCGTCGCAAAGCTGCAAATAGCCATGATCAACGCGTGTCATCGGTTTACGCTATCGGGAATTGGTACGAGTTTTCAATGGTGCACCATGAATCACATCGAAATCCCAAAAAACCACCAATTGGCTATGAACAGGTCAAAATATTTTCTACCCCCGAACACCGAACGTTTTCCCAAATACGTAATTTTCGATTCACGAATCGCTGAATTCTTTCCACTTCGAGGACTTTACCTCTCGTCCTTCTCAAAGGTTAAATCTAGTTCTTTGATTTAATCTTTGGCTTGGGTTATATTCCGTATTCAATCATTTTCTTGAACTCTTTCTCGAACCTTGTTACGTTTTGGAGTGGTTTAACCTCGACAGAATTCACGGCAACGTTCGGAACACCGGATTTGCTCGTCCAGTCCTCGAGCTTCGATCTTATTTTTCCTGGTCTCCGGACTTGCTTCGGCCGGCTACGAACCAACACCTCGATTCACCTTAAAGTCGTGAACGTTAGTTTCCTCGGAGCCCTCGCAGCTCCCGGCGCATCGTCTTGGTTCATTCGAATTTAAATTTAACAAGAAAAGCTCGGGACTTGCGTGCGTGGCTCGTCGCCCGCGCTCCACCAATTTAAACAAAATTAAAATATTTAAAAAAAATCGTAGTTATATAAAATTTATAAATATATGAAAACAGTAAATATATATTTTTTTAATTGATAAAAACAAAGTGGTCGTTGATCCCTCAATTGTTTACCGATTTCCATTTTGGAGTTTTTAAAAAAGTGAAGAAACCAGAATTAAAAATGTATATTTCGATTTTCAAATTTTTTTTGAAACCCGAATGCCAGAAGTGTGGTAAAAAAAATATAACAAAATCTCGATAACAAATCTGAACGTGTTTTTTCTCATCACTGCACGGTTAATTCCCCTTTGCCGCCGTTTGTTTCGATCAACCAACATTGAACCGAAGAGACCTGTCGTCTCGAGCTCGAGTCGAGCCCCGAGTTTAATCGGCTCTGAGGGTTTGAGAATTAAGCCGTGACAGGAAGAAGGCTCGGTCTCAATCTAGACATTACGTAAACGAGAAACAAGTACACAAGTGTTTCAGTAATCAGGTTAGGGAAGAAGTTTGCGGCCAACTAGTCAGAGCGATGACAAAATTCGACGATTCGCGACGGTCCGTTGAATTTTAAGGAGGACACTGGGTGAACGCTTGGCGAGAAGACGAACGCGAAACGAAATGGAAATAATTATTGATAACATTATCAATTATTATTAAAATAATTAATGTATTATGAAATAGTATAAAAAACAATGACTCCTCAAATGTTAAAAAATGTTTGCGACTTTTTAATACCCCTGTAGTAACCGTAATCGACGAACGCGAGGACGAGACACATTTTTTGGGTATTTACTAGTTCAATCACGAATCACAGTTTGGTAGATAAAAATAACAAAGCGGTGGATAACGGCTGCTTTTTTTGCATTCAATATTCATCGCCCCTCGAACTTTTTTCGTTTTATTGGCGATGCTTTGAACGGTTTGTACGGGCTTATTTATAATAGATACAGTTCTTTTTATTTGATCGTTGAATAATCTATTTCCATTTGATCACGAAAATAGTTCGTTGTCACAGTTTCGTAAAATTCAACTTTAACTCGCAGCGGACATTTTGTTAAAAATTCTGTTAATTCGTACAAATCAATTTTGAAATTCGAGAAGAGCAGGTGTATTTTCTTTTTATTATATTTTTTTCTAGCAAAAAATAGTGAAATTATTTTTTTCCAAAAATTGTATTTTTTACAATACAATTGAAAAAATACAATTATTTAAAGAATTAGACACTTTTCGTGATTCTTGATCCAATTGGCTCGTGAATCGGGTTTGGGCCACTCGGAATACCGTAATTTCTCGCTTCGATATTTAATATCGCATCAGTACGATTGTCATGACGTAAATAGGTTGATTGTCGTGTTCAACGTTAATTATCGCGGTATCCATAATTCCAGGACATTAACTGGAATATTCCATGATCCGGAGAGTACATATTTTATCGAACGTTTCACAAAAGCTGATAGAGTTAAAGCTGTCAAGAATTCGCCACGAGTCGTCTGCTCGTCTGCCAAGAAATTCGTAATAAGCTTAAAATTTCGAATATCCTAGGAATCACTATGCTTATAATTAAAAATTGAGAAACCAGACGACTTCATTCTCTATTTATGCGGCAATAATTAATTATTTCGGAAGCGCAACATTGAGTCCAACTATCCTGCTTTTCAATAATTGATTGTTCGGGCTTCGTTAAAAAATCGTTCGTATCGATAAACTCCAAATTACGAGAAAGCACAATTCATAAACAATTATTTGTAAGCGAACAAAGGACGTTTTTATATACGAATTTTTTTCGCGCGATCGAACTCTCGCGAGCCCTCGTGCACCACTGAAGTCGCACGAGAGGTTGAACGAGGTATGTACGGTGATTGGAAAACGCACTTTAGGCGCCGCCTCGAGCGAGCCAATGGTGAAGCGAGTTACAGGAGAATGGTTCGTGACCGTGCGAGAGAGAGAGAGAGAGCTGTGTGCGTAGGTCCGGGACGGTAGCCTTGTGGAATATCGGCCGACAGCGGGGATTAAATGTAATATTTTTTCTTAATTTTACGTCCCCTTTTTTTTCATCGATGTTGGCGTTTTATGAGAACAAAAATGATTTAAATTTGATTTAATTAAATGTAAGTATCAATCGTTCAATTAAATATAAAAACTGCGATTTTTGTTGTCGTTGAGTATTTCGATCGGATAAACTTCGAGGACATTAGTCAAGTACACGCCAATATTGTCGAATTCAATTTTTATTGAATCATGGAATTCGATTGTTATGAAAATTGGAACAATAACATTTATCAGAGTTTTTTTATTGATAAATAAAATAGGACACGATTCAGGCTCTTGGACAATCTTGGACAATCGAAAGGTTGACCCTTCCGCATGAACAATCCAGGGCAATCGTAGGTATGTAAATTTCGATAACGGTTCGCGAGCTCTTCGAGACCAGGTGACGTTCGAGCGCCGTGGTGAACGATCCCTTTGCTCACGCATAGTCCAGAGAGGGACTGGGGGCGTAAGTAGTGAAAAACGAGGAGAAAGGGCGGGAGGGAGGGAGAGAGAGATGGATGCGAGGAAGAAAGTTGGAGTACTTTGCCTCGACGAAGGGGAGTATATAGATAGATGGGAGGTTTCCTTTTCGCGCGAGAGGAGGATCAACCGAGTGAAATATTTCAAGCGATCTCTGAGATTGAAATCGACGATAGCCGAAGAGCCAGTGACTCTCTTCGACCCCTTCGATCTTGCCTCATCCATATGTCATTTTATTTCCTCTTTCCTCACTGTCGTCACTATTTCTCATGAGATTCCCTTGCCTCTTGCCATTTTCGTAAAAACAAATACATAAATTCGAGTTCCCTAACAAGCCCGTTTCTCACGTCGCCCATTCGTGATAAACGCGAACTTATTTCCATCCGAATGAAAAAGATATTATAAAAATGTACTAGAAATAAAACAGTACAGTACTGATAATAAAACATAAATATTTCTCGAAACTCGATTATCCGGAAAATCGATTCGGAGTAAGCCCTATCCAAATTGAATTTGCTCGACGAGAAAAATCTAGTAACAGCGATTAAAAATAAACAATAAAAGAGAAAGACAATTACGAAACTCGAAAGTTAATTTACAAAAATCCCTACTTATTTCGAAGTCAATATTATCCCGATTCAAGACGAGCCGGAGCACCGTGAAAATTCTCACTTCGATAACAAAGGGTCAATTAATAACGAAAACTCAAGGACACACGGACGGACAATATCAGCATTTTCAATAAAGTCTATTACGGAATATAGAGCAGCCCATGAAAAATGCATGCAAAACTTTTCTCGCTTTATCATTTTTCTTCTTGGAACGGAGGGAAGCTCGTCGTCCTCGTCGGCGTTCGTCGTACATCGTTGTAGTCGAGAAACTGACTAATTGCTAATTAGTCAACGAGGAAGGTGGGTTTGGGGTGGGAAAGGAGGGTCAGGGGGGTTGGGTAGGAAGCAATTAATCATCGCTTGACCCAGAGTCTCGTGAATGTCGTCTCGGCGTTGTACGAGAGACCAGCCCACACCCGCTCTTCCAAACGCCCCCTCTGTTTTGGCACAGTTACCTATACCTACGGGGTAATCCAAAGGAGGACCCGGACCCGGTAGAGACGAGTCGCGGGACGAAACCCCGCGCCGGAATAGCAGTTCTGGCTTTGCTATCCTGTATATTTGCAGCGCATGGAATACGGATATGGAACGTATTCCCTCTATGCCGAGGATGCTAAGGGATGTTTAGTTCTATTCAAGCCAACGCTCATCCGTTAATGAAGTCGCGTGACGGAGAGCCGGCAAGTCCATTCCACGAGTCCTCTCTCTCTCCTTTGTCGCTTTCGCGCGATCCTTCCTCGTTCCGTTCAAAACAATTTATATAGATATCCGTGCATACCGGGTGGTCGGAGCTAAAGTCCAAACCTCCGAACTAGGATGGCTCGTACAGTAGAGAATTATTTAAATACCGCTTTGATCAACCGAACTTCTTTTACCGCGATCGAACAACGATTTTAAACTTTCGACCAAAATTGTTATGTTTCGCAAGGCCTGGATAGATCGTCATTTTCGTAGACGCTTTTTCACGTTATGGCAATTAGTTTTGTATCAAAATCAAAAATATCCACAAACTCTCCTGATAAGAGGGAAAAAAAAATTGAGGCCCGTGTCAGGCGAAGATTACGAACGAGGGGTTTTGAAAAATTCTACAAATCGGTAAACGCATCGAAACGTTATCGTTGGACGTTGGTTCTCCGGTCACCCTGTACACGCGTACGGTAGCTGCACACGATCAAGGAGCGGTACGAACCTTCGTGGAATCGTAATTGCTGTATCGCCGTGAATATTCCGTGCCCAATGTCGTTCACCCGCATACGCGAACGCGAGGATCGCTGGAATGCCCGATTATATCAGCGTCCTTTCACCAGGTGGTAGGATGCGGAGGACGGTTTTCGTATTTTGAAACGGTAGAACAGGGGTCATCAACGCGCAGGGTAGGACAACGGATCATTCAGAGGGACTGGAAAATCCGGTTCGGAACGCACGTGGAATTTCCTCCCTACGGGTCCAGCCCCCACCTCCGTCCGTCCAGCCGATGTAGCGTCCATATTTCTTTTTTCGCCCCACGCGGCAATGACGATCGTCACGTTTCGTCGTTTCGCGTATACTTAGCCCCTCTTTCGCCGGATACTTTCCGCCTCGCGGACGCAACACGGATGACGCTCCGGTTCTCTCGGGTCATCCAGCAGCGCCGTCCAGCTTTATCCGTTTTTCGTCATCGAGGGTGCCACCGGACGATTCCACGGCCAGCTCCGTCTCTCTCGCTGTCTGTCTCGCATCGCTGCTCATCGCGCTTTCATCCCGAGCCCGGAGTACCCCGGCGGTGCACCAACGCCACCGCTAGGGGCGCTCGCGCGCCAACCCCGATCGCGCCACCCAGTCGAGAGCAAACGAGAAGGACGGCGAACGCTTTTCCGCTCGCTTGTGCAAAATACCGAGCATCGTGGAGAGAACGTACGTGTACGAGCGGAAGGGCGCATCCCTCTCTGACCAACCCCACTCCCCGGCAGCCGCCCCGCGATCCGAAAGCACCGGCGCAAACATCCCTTCTTGTTTGGGATTTTGCGTCGGTTTGCGAGGGAAACCGACGATGTACGCAACGGTGTGTTTTGCACGCGAGTTTTCGTTTCATTCGCGTATATAATTATACGGGGCGTCCCACGTAGGAACGCCATCCGTGAAACGGGCATTCGGGGGCAAAACGCCGAGTTTATTGATACAGGCGTGTACGGTTCACGAATCAAGTCCCGAATTATTACTAATATTTAAAGGCGGCCGATCAGGCGCGCCCGTCGAGCGGGCTCGTGTATCGAGATTTTCCACGAATCGTCGTCTCTGTTCAGCCGTTTGAAAAGCATTTTTTCCGAACGCGCGATAACCCGTCTTTTCGGGATAGCGCTATTATTGCAACACGCTTCGTACGACGCTTCGTGAAAATTGAGTCCCGACGCACGGACGATCGTTGAACCATTCGCAAGAGGGAGGTCGCGGCCACGAATATTAATATATATATCCGTGGTCTCTGGCGTCCCCCTACGCATCTATTCGCATCGCACGATGCGGTTTCCACATAGAGGAATTCGCACCACCGCACAAATATTGCCAGGGTCGAAAGGTTGGTCGGAGAACGCGTCAACGCCACGATCGTACAACGTGACCTACGCCAATCGTTGGGTACGAGCGAAACGGGCAATTCCTGTACGGGCTCCCGAGCCGACGATAGGTGGGGCCACCGAGCTCGCTCTTCCATTTTCGGACGAACCGTTTTATGCACCCAACGACCGCCGCATCCGTAATATTTGCCCGCACGGATAGGTCTCCGCGGACGCGACCGAAGATTCCCCGAGTAAACAAGAAATATTTCGGTAGAAGCTCGGCTGATATTTTTGGAGGTCCTCGTTCGATGGTGAAATCCAGATGCAACGACGAGGCGGAGAGGAGACAGGGCGGTTCGTCGGTGGCGCGTCGATCGCGCATCGACACGGTTATTGGATTCTGCGTGACCGTGTTTGCTCGTTGGAACGTTCCGTCGTGAGAAAGGAGAGCTCGTCGCATCTTCGCGTTCGCAGGGGTAAAACGTACCTCGTAAAGGCTACACGATACAACAGGACCTCTCGCGTGTTGTCGGATGTAGCCAAACGTGCTCGTACGTACGATGCTTTCGAATTCCCTAAATGCAATCAATCGCGGTCTATAGCCAGTGCTCGAGCGTGCGATCTCTATATTGGATTTAGTTGCAGGTCGGAGCGAGGTACGCTCCAAGAGAGCCCGATCCGCAGGATCCCGTGCGTCTCCCCGTATACGTGTGTACGCTGCCTGATTCACGCATAGCGGGCGTACAAGCGAGCAGCTAATCAACGCCGCGCGCTGCTTCTCTCTCCTTGGCTCTTGTTCGCTCCTCCCTCTCGCTCTCTCTCCCTATCGCTCTCTTACACGCGTATGGGCTTATTTACTGCGGCAGCGTCGATTCCACCTCGCGGGGCATCGGCGTGCTCCACGCGCGTGCAACCGCGCAACGTGTATACGCGTCCGCCCGACTATCGGTACCTGATCCACCGGGGCTACGAGCTGTACCCGACGAGGCCGGGATAACTTTGAATCCGCGTTAATCCCGCGAGAGTCTCGAGGAAGGAGCGGCTCGCGATCGTCACCGGATACAAATCCGGTGTCTCCCCGATCGGGGAGACTCGTTCGAGAAAGAACAAAATTAGAGGGCTCGTGGCGGAACTGTGGAATTGGGGATTTTGGTAGTGTCGTCGACGTTTCTCGTAGCCCTCCGCACGCGGATACCGGGAAATTGGATAAAACCTTCGCAGGGTCGAGGACCGCGTTATCTTTGGCAACGAGGGAAAGGCGACCGCGCGTGACGATCAAGGCACGAAAAGTAAAGAAACCAGTTTTTCATTCGAACGATAAAGTACGAGCGCCAGCTGGTGAATCGCAATTCCCCGAGCTGCTACGGCGACCTCTGTACGAGAATCGCAAACATCTCGAACATTTTGTATTTACTATTTTCCGTTGAAAAACACGGCGGAACGACTGGTAGTATCTCTTCCGAAGGGGCTCTCCACGAGCCGGTGTTTCGCCTGAGCCACCAGCGTTCGGGTACACCGTTGAGATCCCGATGTTCCCGCCCCCAGCCGATGTCTGAAATGTTGGTATTGGAATTCTGTCAGTGTTCGCCTCCTCCCGGGCTTCTGTCTCCTTAGGGCTCTCTCGCCTTATAGGCCCTGTTCGAATCCATCCACCTCCGAAGCCTGACTGTATACATACGTGCATTTGTAGCATTGCATTCTCCGGATTACCCACATATGAGACATTCCGGACAAAAAGGGTCCAATTTCTGAACGCGCGAACCAAGCGAGAAGCTCCGAAGGGTGAGGTAGCCGATGACTCGCGGATCCAAACGTGACCGTCCTCGAGGTCAATTGCATCGGCAGCTTCGGCCCGATTAACGAACTTTCCATATTCTCGCGACACTCGGAACCCTTCGATTGTACGTCGAAGAGCCCGTAGACATATTTATACGGTATATTTATGCTTATCTACGGAGATGTTGGATGTAGCCTAACAGTGCCAAAGTGTACACCGACTCAACTTCGAGGAGTGCAGGATCCTTCGCTTCGAGAAAGTACTCGCTGCTTCGTTCGTTCGTGCCCCAGGCGTAGCGAGGAATAAGTAGACACTGGAAGTGCCCCTCCCGGCTCGCCGACCCCCTTCGACCCACCCGCCGCCACCGCGAATTCGAGCACAGAGTACTGCGTCACGCTCGCCGTATAGGCTTGTTTGGATAACCCGACCACCGGCTGTTGGCCCGTTCTGCGAAATCCAAGTATTGGAACTGCAAATGTTTATTGTAATGTCGTATACACGAGAGTGTACCTGCTCCGGTGTTTGTCACCCGGACGAGACGGAACACGGCCGACGGAGAATGGAAACATACGCGATACGAAAGTTCAGCGTAATCCCAAATAATTTGGTACTGTAAACTCTGGCGAGATGAAGAAACACGGGACGGATAGCGAAAGGGATGAAAAAGTGGCGTTTTTAAACGTAACAGGATCAGGATTCGTTTTTCGTGGTTCTAAGCCGTAGCCTTGTTAGCCGGATGGGTCGTGTCTGGTCCGTGGGTCGCCAGCTTACTTCGCGGTACTCCGCAGTTTTATTAGCTTTGCAGATTCGAACGCCAAAATGCATGTTTCGTAGACTGCGGATTGCCCTCTGACTTCTAGGCAGTTCTACCAGAGTTTGCGGTCGTGAAGTGGTTTTTTTGGGCGAAACGTACGGGTACGTTCGTTATTAAGGTAGAACGATATTAATGTATCATTCGAGTGGGCGATACCCGAGGCTGCGTTGTCTCAGATACGTATCGGGTTCTGATAACGCGCCATTGTTTTGCTCAAACGGGTTCGCGAGCAGCCTCGTCTTTCATGAGACGTCTGTTCACGATTGTAATTATACACCGACCGCTTCCTCTTTGGCTGTTCATCGCGCCGTGCACCTCCGCGCTTCTACACCGTTTCACTCTCTCCCGCGTTGTTCTTTTTTTCAGCCTCGCCCCTCTCTCGCGCACACCCTCCGTCGCCTTCCTCGTGGGTCCCTCTTGAAAACGCCATGTTCACCCGCGTCACGTAGACAACGTGCCCGGACAACGCAATATAAACCTACACCGCAGTGTCTAATGGAAAAATTTCTCGCTCCTTCTCGTCGCGCTTCTTTCCTCGACCCCTCCGCTGTATTTTGCTTCGCTTCGTAGATGAGTAAAGAACGGAACGTATATCGCGGTCCTTCCGCGTCACCTGCGACACTCTCGCTCGCCTTTTTCATTCTGTTTATTTCGTTTTTACAAATGTCGTTTCGTTGCAAATAAGAATTTCGCTTCTGTTCGTACTTTCGACTCGCGCGACCAACTAAATTTCATCCTACTTGCAACGATCGCGAACGGAGATCAAGCCGAGGAGAAAACTCTCAAAAGTAAAAGCAATTATTTATCGAACACAACGAAACATCGATACTACCGGAGATAGAAGCGCTACGAGTCTCCAACGAGCCCGAGAATCGATCGTACGCTTTACAATGCAGAAGCGAACGACCGAACAAGGAGAATTCCTTTTTTCATCGCTACGCGGTCAGGCGAGGTGTCCATTCTTAATGCAAGCAACCGTACTTTCTTAACTCTGATCATGAATACGGTGGTGGTACAACGTTTTCTTTTGCATCGTAATTAGGAGTTTCGGCCATTTCCGACCCTACCGCCAACAAGTATCCGTAGCTGAGCTCACTTTTTCGCTCCCGGCAACTCGGGGCTCTCTTCGACTCGGAGTCCGGTGCTCGGCTTCCCGGCTGTGCGCACTCGAACAAAGTATTATTTCCTTCCGAGTGGGTTTCGCAAAAGTTGCCGCTAACTCTCGAGTACTTTATTCCCGCATTTATTATTTATCGGGGTTACTCGCGTTCCAACGACTTTTCCTTGGCTGCGCATCGACTTCGGAACTTTGGAAAATCCGACGAGCATCGAGAGAAGACAGGAACGACGCTGATCGGTAAACTTTGATACTCGGAAGGAAAAAGCTCCTGGCCGGGTCACCCGGTGATTTCGCGCTGATGACTCGGTCGTCGAACCATCATAGATACGATTGACTCGAACGGATGACCCGAAGCGTTCGACAGTCGACCGGAATTCCGGTTTTCGAAGAATCCAATCAATCGAGTTTCCTCCATCGTGACGAATCGTATTAGGTGATTTCGTCGAAATTCGCAACCCAGCCGCGAGACGTTGGACCGAGAGGAAACTCCGGGACCTATCCCCGTTCTCGTTAAGGCTTGACTCCGGTCCGTGCTCGGTTGAGATTCTTGCAGGACGATTAAACACGTCGAATATCCTTCTCGGACGGTGGCTCGCGGGTTTTCCCTCACGTACCGAACCCCGCTGCGCCGAAATTCTATCCCTCCCGGCAACTATACACACGTACACACGATCCACCGCCTCGATCCGGTCGAAAGGATCCGTATATCTGTACGTACAACTGGGAGGACCAAGACGAATTCCAATCTTCGCCCGATAGCCAGCAATCGAGATTATGAGGAGTTCCAATCTTCATTATTCCTCCGCGCTAAAGGCCACCGATCGATGTACAGTCAAAGACCTCGTCTGCCCTACCGCTCACCAGGGAAGACGATCAGCCGCTGTTTCATTGAATTCGACGAGCTTTGTTTGTTCCACTTTCCGCGCGATCCTGTCGTCGCTTTTACCACTTTCGGTACACCGGTTTGCAGCAAACCGTTTTAGCAAATAAAACGGGATTTCATTGTCCCGATATCGCGATCGACTCGCGTATCGTACTTCTGTCGGATAGGAATAGAACGCCCGATAATCCCAAACTTGCTTCATCGGAGCTTAGATCAGACGTCACAACTTTTTCTGTAAAGTCGTTGAATTTGATATTTTCGGTTGTATCGGGAATACTCGTATCGGAAATCTCGAGACGGCTGATACCTGGCGACGCGTTCGGTTCGCATTAATTTATCAATTTGTTCGCGTTTTTACCGTCTCATTATTATTTCCCCTTGAAACAACGTTGCATACGAGAAAAGAAAAAAACGACGCCGATCGTTCTCCGCTGAGCGGTATTCCTGCTCATATTTGATACGCAAGGGGTTGGAAGCTCCGAGAGAATTTCCAAGCGATACGTATATTAGTTCACCACATACTCGAAGCAAGCGTGCGGTAAACTCCCCCCTCTCTCTCTCCCTCTCGCTCGGTAGGTGTCCACTCTCGGTATACGTCGCTAATATCCGTGTACCCGTATCCGCACGCCCCTGTCTCTATTCGTATACACGTAGCCGAAGGATACTCCCTGCGCGGTGCAGCTACGTAGGCTTTGATGCGAGGCGAGCCCCCTCCTTTCGCTCCGAACCTCAACATTTTATCTCTGGATATACGTTTTCAAAAACCGAGCAGCTACCGGTCCAATTTTTTGAGTCGCGTAGAAAATTGCCCACGTTCAAACTCATCAGGATTTTTTGAATACGAAAATTCTTTTGCAACGTCGATTCCTCGGACCGAACAATTGCCAACAATTCGAAAACTGACGAATTTTGGAAGCACCAAGCAGGATTTTGAAAGCGCTCGGGGAACGTCGATTCTCTGATAAAATAAAAAGGAGCCCGGGCGGTGAGGCGTCTCGAAATCGAACGTCTTAAAAACGATGTTGCCGCTGATATATCCGTAGGCGTATATAGGACGCGCAGGGGACAGCGCCGATTGGCGCGAGAGAACAGGCGCGAAGGGGCGGCGGAGGGTGGGAAATGTCTCGTCGCGCGTATATACAGGTTCGCGGGGTGGCCGGTACGCTGGTTTCGGGTCGGGCGGGGGTCGCGCGGGGCTTTCGCCCGACTCAGTCGTACTCGAACGGCGCATCGGGAAAGAGCCGGTTCTCCTCCGCTGTAGTCCCAACGCGCCCCCGTGTTCGAATCGTTTCGCGGTGCCGATCTTTCGCCTCTGTCGCGTGTCGAATCGTTTCACCATCGATAACGGGTTCTCGTTTAAGGGGTGATCGGGGACTGCGCGCGCGCACACGCACCGTTATCGCCTCCCCCCTCCCATCCCTCCCTCCCGTACTCGTTTCGTATTTTCCGACACGTTCTCTCGTCGCGATCGCGATCCCCGTTTACGAATGATCCAATCGACGCGTTTGCACGAGGTGTACGTCGCTGCGTGACGCGCCAAGTTCGTTCGCTCGCTCTGTTTTCTTTCTTTTTTTTTTTT
>JAPYZI010001113.1:0-36112 GCA_030523105.1 Ophioninae sp. A BG-2022a | reverse complement strand
AAAAAAAAAAAAAAAACAAATCATATATAAAAAAACAAAATAAAAAAAAAAAAAAAAAAAAAAAAAAAAAAAAAACAAACAAACAAATTTATTTACATCAACACCAATAAAAACGAAAAAAAAGAACAAACTTTGCCGTTTTTGCGTGCTAATCCGGTAACTTCCGGTTCGGATGATCCAAGCGCTGCCCGTTCACCCGTTACTTCCGGTCGCGATAAGTCAGCGGGGTTTTGATGGGGGTAGGACGAAAGTGCGGGATTGCGGGTACCAAAACTTAATTTACTCACCCCTCTCGCGCCCCCTTCCCGCACTCCGCCAATCCCCCCTCCTCGTTCCAATGTCCGGACAAAGCGGATGCGGACGCGCGCCCTCGATTATAGCGCATTGCCAGATGCGGATTCATTGAGTTTCCATACTTTTGCTTGTGTTTATAGTGCTGGTTATTGGGAGCTTTTCTTATCTAAGTTTTTTTTATGGATTTTTTTTTGTATTTTTTTTTTTATTTTGTCGTTTTTTGGTCGATGGTGATTTTCAATCGTGGACATTGGAGGTTGATGACTGCGTAAGGCGTGCTTTGATGATGACGTTCGCAGTGTTCGAATTAAATGACAATTTAATTTTTTTCGATAGAACATTCGTATCTGCGAATTTGAATAGTGAATGTTTTGGGATGCTTCGTGAGTATTTATTTATAGATGGTGCGAGAAAGGAAGCAGATTTTTTGAATTGCCTTTTTTTTTATAAAAGAAGAATACTTTTGTGGAGGAGTTTGGACTTATTTGGTGCTTATCGAATGCTCATGTTTGAGGGTAATGGCTGTATAAGGTGTGCAGTTCTGTAATGTGATGACGTTTGCAAAATTTGAACCCAATGACAGCCTCTTTTTAATTTTGTATATTTAAATTGTGTTATTTTCGTAATTGTTCGAAGATTTTGTGTTGTTTTTTTTTTCGAAAATTTAGATGAAAGTGAACGTTTTAATGATGCTTACAAATGTTTAAATATTTGTTTACGATAGTACAAGAAATATTTGAATTTAAATTTGCAACCCAGCGGACGAAAAAGGTTGAGTATTTTGTTTCGCAAAACACCTTCTCTCTTCTTTATAAATCTTCCCTCTTTTTCGTGAATCTCAAAATAGAAAAGTTTCAGAAATGTTGCATTATAGTCGTGAAAAAAATAAAAAAGCTCCATCTCCATCTGATTTATTAATATAGATGTCATTTTTGTTTAATCTCAGCTACAAATACACACCCACAAAAATATATACAAACAAAGAAAAACAAAATATCTAACGTAATTTTTTAAATTACTGTTCTTTTTTCAATCATTTTTTTCTTTCGTTAAAAAAGGTTTTTATTATTTTTTTTACTAACAAACACGTAATAATATCGAAGCATGTGCACAATCGCTCTTTCGAGATATAATTATATCGTATTAATATTAAATGTATTAATAAATATAGTGCCCGTCTGTAAAATTTTTGCAAAAGCGTTTTTGGAACGAAAATGACATTTATATATATATATATAGATTTGTAGTCAAGGTCTTACACAATCGCAGCGCGTCAGTTTGGCCCCGATATAAAGGTCGAACTATCGAAAAGCTTGATTCGATTTTGGAGCGATAAAGGGGTTGGAGGATGAGGAGGAGGGCGGGAGTGTAGCACAGACCTCAATTTATCGCTTGTGGAAAGTACGTACGCGGATAGTATTTTCTCCACAGTCCTGGACAGCGTAGAGAAAATTTGAAATATTGATTTAATAATAATCGAAATAATAACAGTGATAATAATAATTTTATTAATAATACAAGATTATGATAATAATCTTGTATGCCAACGAGAGGTGCCAACGAAACGAGGGGAAACTCTTAAGGGGTCCAGAATAATATAAATTGCTAGGTATATAATGATAGTTTGGATGTTTAAATAATAACTCTTCGAAGACGATGGGGTTGGGATTCTTGCCAAGTTGACTGAAGTTGAAGTTCGTGTCGCTTGGATCCAACAAAAATAGTTTTTCATTTGATTCGCCAATTTATGTATTTTTTTTTCTCGGTCGAAGTACGAAGGTTTTTTCAAATATTTATTATTATTTATTTCTAAAGTTATTTTTACTTTTTATATATTTTATTTTTCTATTTCTTATTATTTTATTTTTAAAGTTATTGTTTAATTATTTGTAAGAAACTGCGAAGTATATTTTTTTTTATTCGAATGAAGTGAAAAAAGGAAAAAAGATTGAAAAAAATCGTTTCCGATTTTCTATCACTGTCCGTTTTTGCTTATTCTGTTTCAAAGACAAGAAAGACATTTTTATTTCCATTGAAAAGAATTTTTGATGCACGAAAAACTTGTTTTATTCATGCTTCCTTGTTTTTCTCATGGAGGACAATGAATTTGGGCTTTTCAACGTTTCGTATGCCCTCGGAAATAGCTAGAAGTCAATTTTGAAAAAAAGAAAAAAATTGTTGGTTTTGTTTCTCGATGTTTGTATTTTTTGTCGTGCTTTGGAAAGCTCTTTCGTGCTTTTCGTGTATATTGGAATAGAAATTTTCAGTACTAGAACTCGCCTGTGCTTTTTCTCGAATTTTTTAAATTGTGTTATTTCTTCATCACGAAATATTCGTCTCAAATGATTTTTTTTTCCGTTGAAATTAATTTTTATTCGAGCTTCGTTTTTTTCTCCGTAGTTGAATGAATATTTTTTTCGACGTTCTGCAATATTACTTCGAGGATATTTCGAAGTTCATTTCTTTTTTTTGATCATTAGTAAATCCAAATTATCTTTCAATCGCCAATCATTGAGTTTCGATTTCCTATTTTCTCACTGGGAAAAAATGATTATTTTTACTTCTGACGTTTTGTAACGTTTCCTCGTGTTTAATCGGAAATTAATTTTTATTTCTTGTTTTATTTCGTTAGTATAATACCAATTATTTTTTCACCCAAAATCAACGATTCGATTTTCGACTTTCTCGCTGGGTAAAAACGATTTTTTGATTTCCGACGTTACCGTGACGTTTTCTGAGGCGAATTGAATTTAGTTTTTTTTTTTTTCGTCTCCGGTGTCGAAGTGACTTTGAGTTTGAACACGTGGGAAAATAGTGCGCGAGGTGTGAGGATGATAATCGATATTCGCGTTGCGAGGTAGGAAGTGACGAGTTGGGTGAACGACGTTTTGACGTTTATCGAATCGTGACTCGATTGTTTCGCGGCTGTGCTCCGTAAGCGGTGAAATTTTGCCGTTCGAAAAAATGGCGACGCTTTTGAAAATTGATTTTGACGATTTCGAGCTTTAGAGCTTTGCGAAGAGGAAAGGAGGGGGGGGGGGCTGTGATTTTCGTGCGATGATTGTACGTGCGAGAAAAGTCGAAAACTCGATGCGACTTCGTGCCGGAAGTGACACCGGGTAATATCGAGTAAAACTCGGAAAGGGGCAGGGGGAGGAGGAGGAGAGAAATCACCATAGACATTTCGAAGCAACGAATGGTCTCGAACGATCATCGAAATTCGAGGGTACTCGTGGACTCCCAACTCAACGAATAATGTACGCCCACGTGTACAGCGATAACGGCATGTGCTGCTATTTGCCGACGGTTCTTTATCTCGAGAGATACCGTGAGTTAACCACGAATTCTTTTTCATCTTTTCCAAAAGTCACAATTTTCGAAAATTTCGATATTTGTACGATCGCGAAAATACACCGAAATATATGTAATATATACTTGTGAAAACCAAGTTTCCGAAACGAATTTTTTCAATATTCTTTCGGATTCGATTTTTTTATTGTTATCTTTGAATTCTTCATAATCACAAGTCTTTTTTTACTCTCCTCTAATTGTCCTCTAATTGTTTCTTATCGTTCCTAGTTTTGCTAAGATTAAATCAATTTAACTTATTTATGAAATTCATGACAATTATGAATTTTATGAATTTTATTAAATTTATGAAATTTATAAAACTTATGAAATTCATCAAATTTATGAAAATTATAAATTTATGAAATTTATAAAATTTATGGAAATAAGAAAGAAAAGTTATAAAGATGTAATACAAACTATATTATTGTTATTATTTATTTTGCAAATTCCATCATCCTTTGGTTAATCGATATCTTCTGCGAATTTTTCCTTCGAAACGGACCACTCGTTCGAGCATGAGATTTTCATGGATGCCTCGAGAAGTTCCGGAATCAGGTGCGAAATGCGGTTTGCCAAAAATCTTTGTTAAAGTTTACCCCCACATATAGGTTATCGAAGGAAAGTTTATCGAGGCTTTGAACTTTCCGGGCGAGTTAAGCCCGAACAGACCACCGAACAATCGACTATGCGAGGATGGATTAACGACAGTATACGTATAGGGCAAGCAGCCATGGAAATTTTCGAAAATCTCGATCCCTGAGTGAAGGGCGAGGGAAGGGAGGATTTATTAATTTTTAACTATTTTTCAATGCTTTAATCTACCGATAAAAAAGAGCTGAGAATTATGGTATTAAAAACAAACGATGTTTCAAATTTTCGCATAAAGATCGCGAGCATAATGATAATAATAACCACAGCGGAAATAGATATGCGAGATTGGTGTTTGAATCGTTAAAAAAAAAATAAATATTAATGTTTATGCTTTCGTCGAAATGATTTTAACAAATTAATGAAAAAATAAATTAATCAAGCATTTTTTAAAATATTTATTATTATATTAATGTATTTTTTTTTTCAAATAATATATTTAAAAATTAATTAATAATATGTTTGAAATATTAATACATTTAAACAATTTTAAGTCTCTCGATATGAATATATGAAAAAAATAGTGGGCGATTATGAAAAGAATTATAGAAACACTTGACGAATTGAAATTCCTCAATTTCTCTTCATTGGAGGATTTTTTTTTCACCAAAAATGCCTCGATCATTTTATCCAATAGCCATTTGAATATTGGCACTATAAAATTGAGAGAAAAAAATTCTGGCCAATATCAAAATCAAAAACCCAACGTGAGCATAAAAAAAATAAACTAAAAAAGAAAATATAACATTCATAAGATCTTCCCTTTCTTATTATATGTACATTTATTTGTTTATTCATAAATTTATTTATTACAAAACATTTATTTACAAAATTGTATATTTATTTATAAAAAGACAAGAAAACATCGACAACAGTGATATCACCGTAGCAACAATGAACATTTCAACAAACTTTGCACGTTGGATAATTTCAATTACCGTTCGAAGAAAAAAAAAAAAAATATATATATATACACATCTCCGTTTCTTCATGATTAAATGATCTATTTGCAAATCCCCTGTTCTTCCATTACCAGATCGACGTTTTGCCCATAGGCGACACTTTAATTTCTCTTATCAATAATGAAAACGAGATCTTTGCGTCACCATCAATCGTTCGTAATTGCCATTTTATTTTTCAGTATCCACATTCTTTTATCACACGTTCCGGGATCTTTTTTATTTCTTTTATTTTTCCAATGAGAATCGGGAGCATTTACGAAGCACGTTTCCTTCTTCCCACCCCCGTTTTACGACACCCCTTAAAGCCCATCGACCTCCCATTTAAAAATCACACGAGTGTTGTTTGCATTTCTGTGTAACTGACGTATGAACCTACTGGCGTGGACGATGAATCGCGTGACTCGCGAATGAATATCTCAAATCCTTTCCCAACCCGACGTAGCGAGGGGGGGGGGGGTCCGCGGCGCCAATCCACGGCTCGATTGAAATTCCCAATCGGAACGAATGCACTCGAATCTCTATTTTATTTTGTTGTCACTTGGAAACCGTTCCGCCAACGTATACAGGAAAAGCTTCATAACCAAGGCACGATCCGCTCGGTCGTCTATTAATTTTCAATAGTTCAATTGACGCTCTGCGATACCGACCGGGCGGACGTGGCCGAGCGTTGTGAATTCTTTTTTTTTTGTCTCGTCGCCCGTGTGTTTACCCCATCGACTGTGCACCGGGTCGACTGAAAAATTATTATTACCTCTAATAAATCAGGTGACTCCTGCCAAATTGGTACTGCTAACCGCGAAAGTGTCTACAGGCGGGCTCAAAAAACGACGTCTAGGACGATATACGTGAAGGAGTAAAAACGAAGTATTTTTTGATAGTATTTAGAAGAGAGAAAAAAATATATTCTCTTTCAATTTCAATAACAAAAAAAGTTTTTTTGGCTTTTATTTGAAAAGAGAAGAAAATCCATTTATTTTTTTCAATATGGAAACTAGACATAAAAATTATTTTTCGTTCTATACTAAAAGCAGGAAAAATTGTTTTTTTTATCATAAGATAACTTCCTTTTTAATCTGAAAAAAAAAATCTTTTTTTTTTTTCGTGTGATTATTTAAAAAACCATGATCCGCGATTTTTTTAGCCATTCGTTTCATTCGTTTCTCGTATTGCATCGGTTGTCATCGAAATTGTGAAAAATAATCGACCGAAAGAAACAGCAGAGTTCATCCGACCGAAAATATACTTGTATATTTTTTCGCGACCTTTACGTTAGTTTACAAGGGTGTACATTCACACGCGCGTATACGCGTATACGTGCGCTCTAAAAAATGGATTCGAATTCGATGAATCTTCGTTCGAAAAATCTGGGTCGCGTTAAAAAACGATTATGGTGATAAAGGGATGAGGAACTCGCCAGCGAGAATTATCGAATTGATTGCCTCGCGTTACTCTCTATACAGGGTGTCCCACGACGAAATGTCATCCGTGACTTTTTTTCCTTTATGATTTGGCACTCCACTGTTTGCTCATTTTCTTGCTTATGATTTTGTGAATCCCCATACCATAGGAATAGCTAACCCTACGACCTTTTGAAATTTCGTGATTTTCAAGATTCCGGAAAAGTGGCCGGGGGAAGACGACATTTTTTTTTTCCGATTTTAAACTCATAAAAGGGTTTATTTAGTCGGAAATTTTCTACCGATTACGAAAATGCTCGAGTTTTTACCGAAAGTGCAAAATTAGACTGGGAAAATTCAAAAAACCTTACTAGAATATTTTTTTCACATTTTTCCCTAGAAGTGAGGAGTTCAAAGCGAAGTAAATCGTAGCTTTATCTTCAAGGTATAAAAATACATAGTTATAGACCTGCGATATGAGATTAAACATCTGAATATAATAATTATTTCGAGTTTTGCTCTTACCAACACATTTGGCGATTTATTTTTATTCTTGTGAAAATTAATGGTCCTGATAAGGGTCGTTGTGTAACTTTTTATACTGTAACTGATTATTAATTATTAATAATTGATAATAATAGTGGCGATAATAATAATAATAATAAAAATAATTTATCAGTTTATTACCAGTTGATCGATAATTTACTATCAGCAGTTATCTTCTAAACAATAATAATAGTACATTATTATTATTATTATCCCAAGATAATGGAATAATATAAAATTATTTTTGTTACTTATGATTAATTGATCAATAATCAATCATCAATGATCAACAATTATAACACAGTGACAATTCGGATTACTACGGTAACATTTTTTATCCGTCGATTATTATTCCGAAATAATAATTCATTTATATTCGAAAGCGTGCATTATCAGCAGTGACGATTTCTCGGCAAACCTCTCGAGTTCGGTGGATTTTCACGATTTATCGAATCATCCTTTCTATTTTCTTTTCCCGGTGGACAGCTGTACTCGCTGCCTCGGTGTACCGAACTTTTTTTTTACTTACGAGTATTATTCCAGCGGTGGCTTTATAAACGGAATTTTGAAATGAATATTACGATGTTATATCCATACTTGGACTCTCGACAGTATTTGTATTTTCAACGTGGAAATTTTATGTTTCCGGCTGACCGGTAATTTGCATAAATTCACATTCCGTACTCTCGACGCGTATACGCCCGTCATCGCGCTAAAAACCTCGACGCCCACCCACGTCGCGCCTATATATGTGCGTCTGTGTGCAAAAAGAAGAAATTAAAAGAAAACATTACGGATTTTGTCCGGGTAAACAAAACGCGCCGGAGGTTTTTATCCTTCTGACTAAGCCAGCACCACCATCCCCCCCCCCCCCTCGTCCTTCTGGTCGACCTCATCCACGAGCCTTGAGCCCGGATATTCCAGCTGTCACGCGTTCGCCTGACCGGTCCCTTCTTGCCCGAGAACGCGTACTGTTGTGCCTCTTTGTGTACAGCTCTCGTAAAACTATTCGCCCTTTCGTCCTTTTCCAGTTTTTCTGTCCAATGCTGCGCCTCGACGTCAAAGGGGAATCGCCGGAAAACGCCTGTGATGTACACGGGCACGGGTTAATAATAATAATAATAATGATAATGTGGAAATTTGTTTGGAAGATGGACGACGACGATGATGATCATTGTGATGATTATCAATCTTTTGAATGGTGATGCTGATGAAGGTCATGATGATGATGATCATTGGAATGCTGTTGTTGATGAAGGTCATGATGTATTGATGAATATGATTATCATTAGCGTAATGGTAATATTCATCAAGATTAAGATATCGATTGAGATGATGATAATAATGATGATGATGATGATAATGATGATAATTTGAATTGTGACGCTGATCAATATCATGATGTTTATGATTATGATGATGATAATGATAATTTCGTGAATCGTAATGGTCATATTTATATAAATTGTGATCTTGATGATTATGATGGTGATAACGATGATTACGAGAATCTTGATGGTGATATTCATAAAAATGATTTTGATGATTATGACGATGATTATGATAATTACGAGAATCATGTTTATATTTATATAAATCGTGATATTGATGATGATCATGATCATCATGAATATCATGGAAACGTAGGAATCGCAAACATCATTATTTTTCAATTACGTAATAATAATATGACGATAGTATATGTTATATAATATCGAAACGATGACGGTAAGAACAACAATAACAATAGTGGTAAGATTAGCGAATTCCGCATAGGTATCAGTCCGAGAAGGGCAATTTGTCCGAGGGTGGACGAGACTCGAGGGAGGCTCGAGAGTCCGAAGCTCTCGAGCCAAAATTATCTCGAGGGCCGCGGAAGTAGATGGTCGTCATGGACCTCTGGATTCTCGAGGAATTCGAACTCGAGGACGCGATTCGAGTGCGTCGGATACTCGAGAGCTTACCCACTGGGCAACTTCATTTCTGTTTCATTTTATTATTTCTATTTTTTCGACCCCATTGTTGAAAATGATTTTACCACGATTTGGCTTAAGCTTCCTCGGAACAAGTATAAAAATGATTTCAAACGGTATTTGTGTAACGTTGAAAACAAACAATTCATAAAAATATATACATCAACGATTTAACATACGAATTTTTATTCACCTTTTACAGATATGTTTTTGGGTACAAGAAAAAAAAACAAACATAATAAGAAAAGTGATATGGACTTGCCCTGTTTCTGGGTTTTTAAAATATTTTTTTCGGTTTTATAAATATTTTTTCTCGATTAAGAGTTTTTTTTTCATTCGTTTAGTACACAATTTTGCAATATTCATAGACGAAACAATTAAATTCATATGAAAACCAGATTTATAATAATAATAATAATAATAGTGATGATATTTAAATAATAGCAATAATGAATATTTATAGTAATATAATACTACTTATATCAACAACCATAATAACAAACACTAATCAATTTGATTTAATTTGTATGAAAATTATTATTCAATAAAGAATTATTAGAATAATAATAATAATAATAACAAAATACATATCCATAATGACAACGATATTAATAAACAACAATGAATTCGTTTGAATTAAAATGAATATAATAATTATTATTGGAAATATTATTTAATAATGACAGCAGTCAATATTAGTAACAATATTGATAAAGAAAAATGAATTTATTTATAACGAAAGTGCTACCAAGATAAATAATAATTATAATCAATGGTAATAATAACACTGATAAGTAACATTGAGCAATAAAAATCATCGACACTTGTCAACAATGAAAATATTGGCAGAAATGTTTAACAAAAAAAAGTAATACCAAACAGTAGTGACAATACTTCGTGATTTCGTGGAGATATTTGTTTCATTTGGTTTTCACGGTGTTAGGTTTTTACGCCCACGCGAGATTTCGCGATCTATAAATAAATACGTCGAAACCTCGAAGACGATTTGATCCGTGAAGCTATAGGAGCCTTAAACTAAACTCGTTAACGCCCCCTGAGTTATTTATTGTATTCCACCTGGTCCCATCCGCGAATGCCAATTGTCTTTCCTTCCTGATCGCTTAAGCCGACTACACCCGAGCCCGGAGATAAATCGCAGCTTCGTGAAAATCATACGTCCATATACGTATACAGGGTGTACCCGAACGAGTCCTCCAAAATAAGAAATTCCAAAAAACCACTTTTTGGTTCTCTGCGTGGAATAAGAATGGAAAATTTTGAAAACTTTTAATAATTTCTTAGACGCTTGGAATATAAAAGCTTAACTATATATCTACTTTCGAAGAAGTAATATGGCTGATATACAGGGTGACCGGTAATTCGACTTATTTCTTCTATATTCTATTTTCAGGGGTTGCATTTTTGTTGTCCTAATGTCATTATTAATTTGTCAACTTTCAGAAAAGTATCGGTTGAGTATTTAAAGTAAATTATTTTTAAAAATTATTTGTTTTTGGTCATGAATATAAAAATTTTAAAAAAATTGTCGGCTCACTAAATTTACATGTGCTAAATTTCGAACCTAATTAAAATTCAGTAAATAATTTTCAACACACTAAATCACTTTAAATACACTTAATTATTTTAAATATTCTAAACAATTTCAAATCTACTAAATAATTGTAGATGTACTAAATTTGTGAGTTCTTGTGACACAGCACTGAGTTTGATTAGAATTACCTCTAGAATGTATCCTTTCAGTAGGTGGAATTACCGGTCACCCAGTATAGAGAAATGGGAGTATGAATACGATCTAGTGGGGAGTAATGTGCGCAACAGTCGCGTTTCCAAATCAGGGGTTTGGGGGCAAACCCCCCCCCCCCTTTCCTCTCCTTTAATTTCGTCCAGTCGGTGCATCGCAACGCGATTGAACCCTCCCCCCTCTCCCGGCCCCGTCTCTTCTATTATTTCATCCCTTTCGGCTCTTCCCTCAGGCATCGTTACTGAAAATGGCAATTAGAGATAAGCGAAGTGTACGATTGGAGCCGGTTACATCTTCGGATTTCCACTTCTCGTCCACGATTGTCCGCTGATCGGATCTCGTCCGGCCCACGTGACCGTTTAATACGAACGTCTCTGTTTATTTTTAGTATTCTCGCTTTTTGTAATATATATATATATATACATATATATATGTACATTTTTAAATAAGATTTTAAAAAATTATATCCATAAATAAATTTTAATTTGAATTAATATACATACACTTGAATAATTCGATCAATTAATAATCAAATTGGTTTCGAAAACAACTACAATCATTAATGAAGATTTTCTGTACTAATTCATGAATTTTAATTTAGTTGTAAATGAATCAATTTTATGAACGTATACTTGTTCAAATAATTATTTAATATATTTATAAAGAAATCAATTAATGTCAATGTATTTGAGTGGTTTAAATATTATTTATTAAATCTGATAAAATTATTTTTTTTTGTTTTGATTGATAAATAATTAATAACGTAAACAATTTCAGTAGATATTTAAAGAATTATTGAATGGTAGATGATTATTGAAATAATTAATGTTCAATCAATTAATTCAATCGATTCCTTAATTCGAATATCAAACTAAATTATATATTCATTAATTAAAGAAAATCAACGAATTAAAATTAATTAATTGATCCCAATTGATAAATATCAATATATTTGCAATAAATATATTTCATTACTCGATAATTACTCAAATATTGAGTTCAATAAATAAACATTTTAAAAAACCATTTGGTCAATCATTTGAAAATCTTATCAAGAATTATGTAAAAGTGAAATGTAAACATTGGGAATGTAAACATTGGAAGTATTGGATCACGCGTTTCGCAAAACTTTGACCCGAAAAGGACGGCCAACGTTCGCCAGAATATACGACGTTTATCAATTTATTTTCGTTTCTTCTTTTTTCTCGAATTCTTTGCGCGACATACGAAATTATGGCGCTTTGCGGAGCGAATTTTATTGGCGCGAACATATTTTAGAGGGCGAGACGTAAAAGGGCGGGGGAGGGCGGCGGAGGGCGTTACGCCGAGCGATAAACTCCGGAAACCGCGTGCTTCGCATCCCTTTGTGAAATCAGTTCGGAGGAGGGAACGGAGGCGTCCACGTGTTCAAATTGAAGGGTCGACTCGCATTTTTTTCTTTCGTTCCTCCCCTCGACCGATTCTCTGTGATCGCGAAATCATACCTCGTGCTCTTTCAAATGAGATAAATACACCGACTGATTTCTCGATTGATCACGCTACTGATTTTTTTTCGCCCTCTCCCTCCCTTTTTCTTGCAAGCCGAACAGCACTTCGATCCAAGCGCAAAAAAAAAAACACGATTTTCATCGATCCTCGTCAATTGTGAACGTTTGCAACAAAACGACGAAAAAAATTGCCCAAAATGAATTTTTAAGGACCCAAAAAATGATTAGGTCTTTAATAGTTTATTGTAGAATAAACGAAAATTCGAAAATGAACGTACCCAAAGAAATCAATGGGAACCTCGTATAGGAGAGTTGAAATGTTGGGGGACATTATTAAATTATTTAAACAATTTTTTATTCGATTTTTCAAAAAAGTTCTTCTATAAAATGTGGATATTACTATTAATTAATTATTTAATATTTTTTTATTGAATACTATTCAATAATTAAATATTATATTTTAATATTTTTTGAAATATTTATATTTGTTGTACGTTAAAATAGCAAATATTGTAAAAAAATATATTTGTAAATTGATACAAATGGATATTCCCCCATTTGATAGTGACAGAAATAAAAAATAATAATGAATTATCTTTTTTTTTTTAATTATAAAAAGTAGTTAATTTATTTTTCGTTAATTAAAATATTTAATAATCTTTTTTTACTACCCAATAATTTTTTATCAAACCGGAAACGAATCACGAATGGAGAAAGCTTTCTTTTCTTCGTCTCGGCTGAATGGCGACCGATACATGAGGGTCACTGACATTCTTATAATAATTTTTCGGTGCTTTTTAAATATTTCGCCATTGAGAATTTTCCGGAGCTTGGCGTGAAGTTTCCGACGTTCGTATTCGCTTCACGTTTCACAGAAATTTTCTGTGGACCGTTTCGAGGTGAGTCGCGTACAGTTCTCCCTCTCTCTCTCTCAAAATCGTTTGAATTCGGGCCAAGACTCGGAGTCTTGATCTCGATGTGCTTTTGGCATCCGGGCGTCCTTCCTCCCCCTACCTTCAACTCTCACCCTTGATCGTCTGACGCGCAAAGCCCCAAGTTCGTACGAGAATTATTCGACATTGATCTTCTTCCCCGGCAGCGTATCAATTTTTCAAACGAAATAAAAAAAAAATATTCCCGAAAAAATCAAAGAATATTGTAAGCAAAAAGCTAAAAAATATCAGGCCGAACTAGAAATCGAAAAACTGATTTCTCAAGTAAGCTAAATATTATTAAATTCAAAATTACTTTAATTGATATATTTTTTTTAAATGTGAAATATAAACAAAATGTATTTGTTTTCGAAAAATAGTAGAAAAATTCTCTCGGAAAAATAAAATAAATAATATGTTTTGAAGAGATAAAGTTCTTTTAAAAAAATGAAATGAAATATTTATTTTGAAAAGATGAAATAAATAAATGCTTTTGTAAAAATAAAATTGCAGAAGAAATTCTCTTGGTAACTGAGAAAATGTACGAAATAAAAAGTATTTTGAGAAAATGAAATTTTGAAAAAAATATTTTGTCCGAAACGCGACGTTCTATGAGCTCGCCAAGGAAACCCGAATAAATACACTCTATTCTTCTGGCCCTTGGCTCTTTAACGTTGAACGTGTCTGACTTGTAACTGGGAGTTTCTACTTTTTCCTCGCCGTGCGGTACACCGCACGGCCTTGCCTCTTTTTCTTGGCTCTCCCGTCCGTGTACGAGAGAGCTCGACTCGCTCTATTCTCGAAACCCTCGGCTATTGTTATCGCATGAATCTTATTACGAATATTGTACTACCCCTTTGGCCAACCCTCTAACCTAGCCCTTCGACCCTTTCACCCTTCGCTTCGACTCCTCCCTCTGCTCCCTCCCTCTTCCCCACCAAAAAAACCTTTTAATTCTCCAAAACTGTCGAAAATGAAAAATATCCAACTTGAACCTCTCGATCTGTCGATACGCCATTTCTTTTTTTTTTTTTTGCTTTTCAACTTTCGTGTTTTTCGAGTTTGGAGCATGACCCAAATTGCTAATGGACCGAGGATTGATGACAGACTTTTTTTTACGTGTATAACTAATGATACATGAAAAATCAAATAAATATTTTATAAAAATATTAAGTGTGAAAATAATAATAAATGTTTATTGTGAAATATAATATTTTAATATTGAATTAGTATTCATGAATATTAAGTAGCTAATATATAAGGATCGCATATATTGATACAAAATATAAAATAAAATATCATTTTAAATAATAATTGCGTATAATATACAGGGTGAGTGGTAATTCGACGTAGTCCTTGACATAGGTCATTCTAGAGGTCGTTTCATTCATATTAATTCTGAATCAGTAGGCAATAAAAATAGAACAATTATTATGAAGGTTTTACGATTTTTTATCGACATTTTCACGGTTTTTAATAAATGTAATTAACTTACAAAAAACCCCGACTTTGAGTGTTTAAAATCTTTTAAAAATAAAAGATTTGCCATTTAAGATTTTTTATTTCTGGAATTATTCGAATTCCGAGCATGCATTTTTTTTAATTGTCGTTATTCATTTGTCATATTTTAGGAACGTATCAGCTGATTATTCAGAGTCGAGTATTTAAAAAAATTGTTTTTGCTAATACAAACGTACAAACATTTTTAAACGGTTTTACTCTGATTTTGTATTTTAATTAACTGGCATTTACCCAAACGCAATGAAACGCTTTGTGGCCCGAGTGTGGCGCAACGCCCGAGGCTACTTTTGAAATGCAATTGTACTCTCAGCGTGCGCATTACCGAATCATTGTCGAATTTTATCCCTCGGCGAGCTCATCGTCAAACATTTTCACGAAGTTTCGAGGAATCGTTAATTGTCGGATAAATACAAACACACGAGTATAATAATGGTAGTAATGAGCTAAACGTTTCCTTGATCATTTTTATTGTTTAAAAGGTAATTTTTATTGTTTAAAAGGTAATTTTTTTTTCCATTGTTCGAAAGGGAGTACAAAATAGTTTTTTTTTTCTCCTAGTTTAAAACGCAGTGAAATCTATATTTGTTTTTATTGAAAAAATAGTAAAAATTATTTTGTTCATAGTTAGATATTTAAAAATAGTAAGATAGTTTAAACATTCGTTGAATATTGTATAAATTGCAGACTTTCTATAAAATTCCAACTTGAACGCAATTTATTAATTTGAAATTAATAAAATGCTGTTTGAATTAAAATTATTTAACATAGAGAAAAATTCGTTTTTTAATTGCTTAAAAATATCATCTATGAAAATCATATTTTTTTCATCGTTTGAAACATAGAAAATATAGTTTGTATAAAATTGTAACTTCAATGCAATTAACATATAATAAATATAATGGATATAATAAATTGTCTTCAAGTATTGAGTAAACTAAACAATTAATTATAAATATAATTCATTAGTTTACGTAGTACCTGCTTATATATAAAAAATTAAAATAAAGTAATTCTCTTTTCAATTATAACATGATGTAACAATATTTATTTATACATTCATTAAAATAATTCGCTCTGCGTTATGCAGAGTTTCGTAAACTGCCTTCGCGCAAAAAACCTCGAAAATTATTGACAAACCTGCCGAATAAAAAAATCGAACCACATTTCGTTCAATTATCGTTATTCGTCTAGTGAGCAAATGAGATGCTTTCAAATTTTTCGCGCAGGACCTGTTAATCGAGTGGCCATCTCATTATTGCCGCGAAAAGCTTCGCGAAAAAAACACACAAGTTTCACCACGAGCCCATTATCATCGCAGTATCGATCTTACGCTTTCGATATCCGCGAATGTGACTACGTATAGATAATAGAGAGAGCAAGAGCGGATGGGGCGGGGGGGGGGGGGGGGTAGAAGTTTGGCAAAATTTTGATGAATTGTATCGTCTCTCGGAGTAAATGGGAACGACGTTAAAGTAGAGAGAATCATTCGCCAAAGCTGACAAAATAATGGGAAATCGATAAATCTAAAAAACAAATCTTTAAAATTCGACTCCATCTTTGAAAGTGCTAATAAACGGGAAATTGAAAACTCCACGCAAAAAGAAAGATTAGAAAAAACAAGACAAAATTATTGATCTTTGATAATCGTATTTTCAACAGTGAAGCAATTTTCATTTACTTAGAAAAATGAAAAAAGAAAAAAGTAAATCTTCAAAGATTAAAAAACAAAGTTGAAAGTCAAAAATAAAAAGAACAAAAAAAATGAAGATTCAGAATATAAAAAAAGCAAAATAAAATTGAAAAATATGAAAATAAAAAAAAATAATTACAATTACCGAGAAAAACAAAAAATACAAAAACAAATAATGAAAGATATCCAGAAAAATATTTCGAACTTCATAAGCATCCGAAAAAAATCTTTAAATTATTAAATCCCTTTTCCGCAACAAATTTTGAAAAAAAATGTAATATTTCGAGCTCGCTCGATGATCCCAACTCCGTTCCTCTCAATTTTTTCACTTTCTATTGAAGCACAAATGAACCAGGAGAAAGTCCCATTATTTTTTTCTTCTTCTGTTCTTCAGACTCTGGGTAGCATTTTCCGGAGCCCGTGGCCGCCAATTACGCCACGTTTATTTCGTTTCTTCTTTCCTTTCCAGTTTTTCGTTTTTTTATGCCTAAAACGAGGGAGCGCTCAGTTAGACATTAAATGCCCGTTCGCGAGGCACTACCGAGGGCTACATAATGTTTTGCACGTTGTTGTTTCTTGGCACCGCTTTTCGTGTACTCGTCGCGCCTGCGGGGGAGGAGAGGCTTAACGATCCTGACTCCTAATTCACTTAGCACTCCTGCTTCTATATATATATATATAGTCCCACGACCACATCTCGGCCTTCTCGCTCAGTGCCAACATTTGTGTGTATAATTTGCCAATTTAACGGACCAAAACCAGTGACTTCATCTAATTATAGCTATAAAAAAGATTTATTCAAATAAACTAAATAAACTTATTTTATTATCTCTTTTATTCAAAGAGGATCTCTGACGATCAGAACAATAAAACTTTCATGAATTTTAAATATCCCCTTAATGCTTTTGTTAGGTTTTACATTTGGTATGCTATGTGAAAATGAAACATAATGTAAAATACATGTTAAAAATATAAATATAATACAAAACATAAAATTGTATTTAAATATATAAACAAAGTTTCATATGGTTTTGTTTCTATCTGTTTATTTACATTAAATATTTTTCTTTTTATTATTTAAAATATTAAAAACGTTTATTTGAGAAAATTTTATTCGTTGAATACTAAATGAATTCGTTTGTATACATTATTTAAATTGAATGTTTGAAACCTTAAAATATATTCGTTTGAATAAACTATATGGGTTTGTTCGGGTTCCCGAAATCCTCATTTTTTAATACACCCTCAATTATCTTTATCCTAATATCGATTTTTTAAAAATACTTTTTTTTCATTTACCCGCACTAATTTCGATCGTCATTTTCTCAGTTATTTCGATTTTCAAGTCACCTTCCTTTTTATCCTTATTTTATTATTTTTCTTCATTTAATTTATCTTCACCTTCTTTTTTATTTCCACGATAAATTTCGTTTTACCCTCGCCGCAAATATACATTGAAAAATAGCGGACTGACTTTCATTGCCGAAAGTTTTTTTACCCCGTCGATCAAGAAACCCCCCCCCCCCTTCCACCTTCTACCACCGATTCAATTTTTTCTCCTGATTAGTAGCGGCCACAGCCGTCTGAGCAATCACGTAACGATCGATTTAACCGCAAAGCGCGCACCTACACACTATTGATGGCAGGGCGGTTTCTATTCCGTTCGCATACGCGCACCTACTCGAGTATTTGTGTGCACTAGTGTATACTTGTACACTCGTATTCATCTCGAATTGTGCACGATGTACTTTCTCTTCGTCCTCATTCCCGTGCACATTCGAACTCCGGGACGTGCCCGGATTTTCGATAATCTCGTTTTCACTGCCGTATTCTGACGCTCCCCTCCCCCTCCGTGCCCTGCCGCGAAACGCTATACACGTCGCATGGTGGCGATTCGTGTACGATTATACCAAATTGCGCGAGAAAATGAACGGATATAACGGTCACTGGTCAGCTAGCTTTTCGCATGAGCGGTACTGGGAGCGGTGACCGCTCCGACGAACCGTCGCATAAATGGATCACCGAAAGTTCGATGCTTGAAAGACTACGATTTAAAGGATTCGATCAAACTAACTGGAAAATACATAAAAAAAAATAGGGGGTCCATCTATTATGGCATCGGTTTTCGGTACTTCCCTGTGCCCTCGACAAATGCACTTTAAATCATATTTTCCGAGACTCGAACGAGCGATTTTTTCGTTGTGTTTCAGTCACCGAAAATGTAAATTATGATGTTTCTTATAATTTTTCTTCGATAAATTGAAAAGTAAGTTATAATTTTGTTTATTCTTTGAAAATATGATTTAAACTACATTTTTCGAATGCACAGGAAGAGTGTCAAAAAACCCATGCCAGAATAGATGGACCCCCAATATTTTTATTTATTTTCCGATCAGTTATCTGATGAAAAAATAAATGTTCAATAAAAAAAACGCCGGTAAAAAATACACAACTATTGGACTGAACAAGGATGTCGAATATCGAGTAAATTCGTTTATTAGATTTTGAGGAATCGCGTACACCGTTTCGGAAAACACAATTTCCGGAAAAAAAACGTTCAAAGGTTGACTAGCAGTTCGATTGTTGGGTCTTCCCCTTCTATTTGAGTTGTACGAGAGTGTCGAACGATTTTGTGAAATCTTCGCAGTGGTCTAGCTCCCCTCAAGACCGCTCTGCACTCAATGGAACGTTATGTTGAATCAGCGAAGTGTGTAGCTACCAGCTGATAGGAAAGGGTTCAATAGGGAACGCAAAGTACATAAAAACTCGTAAGGGTCTATGTTCGGGTTCAGTAAATAAAAAATGCATGTACTGGGGTATAAGAGAAAGAAAATCCCATAGATAAAACCGACCATCTCCGTACAAACTGAACGAACCTCAGGAACCCGACCGTCAAAATCGTGATGTCTAATCGTCAGAACTCAACAATCTTTTATTACCAATTCATCAATTTATAATAAATATATAAATATATTATTACATCAATTTAAAATATATTTAGAAATAAAAAAATATAAACAAATACAGAAATCATTCAAATCCTAATAAACTAAAAGAACGAAAACATAATACCAATAATAATAAAGATATTAATAATCACCATAACAGCATCAACATTGGCTATGCATTGGCTATACACAGACCGCAATATTTCGCGGCTCATCGCAACTTAAACCGACACTGATAACGGATTTCGCTCCGAGGTTATGCGCAATTGTATTCGAAAGTGGGAAGTAAAAAAAACAGAGGCTGAAACATTTACAGGGTGAACAAAAGGAGCGTATAAACGAAGATCGTGAACCGAGCGAATACATGAACCAGAAAACGTCCACGTATAACCCATAAAACCTATAAAAGCTATAAAAGACTGGGGCACAACGAGCTCAGAAATTGTATAGGTTAGGGGTAGTTCGACGAGGCATTCACTTCCGGTTCCTCTTTTCCGACTTCCGGGGTTGTTAAGACGCCACATTGGGAGGATGTAACGGGAGACCATATCGATATATGAATTGCCTTCGATATACACGCACACACACATATATATATATATATATTGGGTATGCATATATATGTTTAAGGGGGTTGACGCTGGAGACAGGTTTCCTCGTTGACACATCAAGGTTGGATATCACCGATGTAAGTAACCTGGATGGCTCGTAACGTTACCAGCGATCTCTCCGCTCGACATGTGTCTGCGATCCGGAAGGGGCTGCGGAGGGGCGGTGGGGGGAGTTGAGCGGAAGTCAGGCGGCAGAGCAAAGAAAACACGCGTCTCTAAGCCCGGATAAAGGCCGCAGGTTGCGGGGTGGGAGGGGGGTGAGCTCGAGACGTCGCGAAGCTTTCTAAGGAATGAAACGAGGAAAGCCAGGATGGAAAGATGAGAGAACGAATGAGTGAACGAACCGGCCGAGGGTGGAAAATGTGCCAGGGGGGTGGAGGGTGGAGGATGAAGAACATGAAACACGGAATAAGTACATCGATGGAGTAGACGAGCGGAAGAAAGAGAAGGAAAAAGGAAAAGTTGGCCGAGGTGAGTCGGGGGTGGTACAGGAGGGGGATGGGGGGATGGTAGGCACCGAGGAAAAAGGATACGCGAGAGTGGAATGTTGAAAGAGGAGCATGAGACGATATTCCCATATGGACAGAAAAAAGGATGAAAGAGACTGGGAAAAGAAGTGCTGAGAAAATAGGGTCCCTACTTTCCGAAGTACGTGTGTAACGGGTGTCCCATTCGAAAAGATCCACGCGCGTGTCGTGAAAACTATCGACGATGGGAGGGTTGCTTGGTTTTCAACATTTTTTAATGACGAGGATATTGGAGACTGGGGTTAAAGTTCGATGCATAATCGATAGATAGTCTTGTCTAGTATTTGAGGTTTTTTTCTGTCGAAAAATGTTGATAAACAACGGAGTTATCATTTTTTTTTAACACAATGACGACGTTGCTTCTCATTGCTGTTTATCTGCAAAGAAAACATGGAAGAATGAAGAATGGAGTTTGGATTCGTGTATGAAATTTTGAAAATTACCAGCAGGAGAAAGACATACTCGAATTTTGATCTACAAAGAATATTTTATTGGGTTGTTATTAAGAAATGAATAAGCATATGGGGAAAAAAATCGTTCGGCCATCCTATAGACAACGTTGCCACGCCGTTTCTGAATTTGGAATGAATTGGAACATTTTACAATATGGCTTACGCCATTTGGCAAATCGTAGATTGGTTTTGTTTGGGGCTTAAGGAGAGGAAGTAGAGGGGGGTTTTCGCCCATGGAGAGGAAGAACACGAGAAAATATACGCGCGTAGAGCTGGCTTAGAGAGAGAAAAAAATACTGGTATGAGGGAACCGGAGACACTGGAAGAGAATGATGCGGGATGCATTGGAACTACGTAGGTAGGTACGCCGAGAGAGCGTACGAAAGATAAAGCGCGAGGGAAAATGGTACGCGCCAGGAACTGAAGAAGTTAGCGGAACGATAGTAGTCATTCCGCTGGCGTGGCAGATCCCCACGCGGCCGTTTGTACGCGCGCGTTGTCACGAATCTACGGCAATCACTATTACTTCTTACAGGTATAAGGTACTCATTCGCGACATTCTAAGGGAGTTGCATTTTCTACCTCTCATCGTTTTTCACCCATACAGATGTGTATATTTATATATTTATTTGTAGAAAGTGATCATAATTATAATGTTTTCTCTCGATAATTTCATCGGGCGTTTTATCGTCATAAAAACGCTGTTTTTCTCGAATTCTTACCACAGAAATTGTTCAAGATATCGCGTGCTGAGCTCGATGCTGAGTTGCTGTGCCAGGCTTGGCATCTTCAACTTTGATCGAGCATATCTTGGCCAATTTTTGTCGCACGCCATCGAGAAAAAAAGCGCTTCGCTTGAAATGACACGCTCTGTATGCTCATAGGAAGAAATCCAATAGTTGCGTATCACCCTGCCCATATAGTTACTGTTTGTGTTCACGTATGAATACGTGAGGCTCCATTCTGATGTTACTGTTGTTGAATTGTCTTCCTTCTGGGTGTCGCTGGTTCCCTGGTAGTTCGCTTTTTCAAAAGATCGTGAACAATCTCCCACACCAAATTCCCCTACTCGGTTAGGGATTGTAATATTTGCTCGCTGCTAGGACGAGGGGATTTCGTCGAAGCGCTACACGCCTTCCACTTTTCCGGCGGAGTCCTCACGCAACAAACAACCAACGAGTGGCGTGATTCGTACTTGTTGGTTGGTTCGGTTTGTCTTCATGCTTGCAAGCTTTGTATTCGTGGAGAATTATAGAAAATTCAAATATGTACTCAGATTCTGTCAGACGCGAATCGCGAATGAAATTGTTTTTCCTCTTCCTAAATAAACAAATGGTCGCCTCGATTAAAATTTATTTTTATTGAACTTTCGTAATAAATAATACGTGTACCCTGCGTTGCGCGATTTTATTTATTTTTCCATATCATTTTTTTTTTTCAATTCAACGAAAGTGCTAAAAATATTTAAATAAAATATTGCAATGGCACAATCTTAACCATTTTACATTCTTTCAAAATGCGAATTTTCATTTATGAATTTAACTTTGAAAATCAATTTTTCAAAAATCTTAAACATGATTTAATTACTAAGTGAGACATTATTTTATTAATGCAAATAATTTGTATACATATACAAATTTCGCAAAAAAAAAAACTTAAAAATCTATCAATTCTATTTATTTACAAGGTTGTCACGCAATACAAAAAAATAATTTTTTCATCAAAGTTGCAAATTTAACGACCTAATAAATGCTTAAAAAAAGAAAATGCACAGGTCCAATTTTTCCACATAACGATCGGCTCTCGTACACGCCAGAATGCTGCAGTTCCGATTAAACGAAACCATCCCTTTAACGGTTATTGCCGTTATATACATATATATCTAGACGCGAAAGGACGTGAATTATAGTATTATTACGTCAATGCACGGCTTCCCGTATTCGTCTCTCCTTCGGGTTTCCTCGATGGCCCAGCAATAACGGTGTTGCCAGACATTGTTCTATAAATTTCATGGATACGATGTTCTGCCCTGTTCACGTTGCCAAGGATCGCCGAGGATCGTTTGGAAACTCATCGAATAACTGAGGGGCTATTCCCTGCTTTTTTTTCTTTCTCCTTTTTTCGTTCTGGTTTTTCCTTCGAATGACTGCAAAACACGCGTGGGTGGATGGTCACGATCATAATTTTATGTACATATCTATATATACATAAATATAAAACAATCTGGATCCAGCAATCGGGATTAATCATTTACGCAATGAAGTCGACGATTTTCTTGTCTCGGGAAAATGTTTACTCGTGTAGAATAAACGAGAATATTTGGATTTTGTTCAATTTGAGAAAAACTCAATTTTCGTTAAGACTACTTTTTTTCATTTGATGCTACTAATTCAAGGATTTACATTAAGTATACTTATTTATTTAAGCGAAATTCTGCTTAAAACAATTCGACAGTGAAAATGATTTAATTGAGCGAATGAGTAAGGTCTCCCGGAAAGATGCCTGAATTTCTAAATGAATAATGTTACTCAAGAGTATTTTTGAAGCACTGAATCAGTTATTTTACCCAAAAATCTTGCTAACTTACTAAACAAGTGATGTTGCTCAATAATATTACCAAATTGCTCGTAATAAAAAATACGTAATATTAATTAAGAATGTTACTAACTTACTAAATAAGTAATGTTACTCAAGACTATTACTAACTAACTGAGTGAATAATGATTAAACAAAACAAAGAGCTTTGCTTCAAATATATTTCTTTATTAAAATTGAATAAACGAATTCAAACGAGCCCGGAGATTTGTTACGAATACATTTATTTATTCGAATCAAGATTTATTAAACACGATAATTCAATAATAATTATAACTCGATAAAATTCAACATTTCAATAAAAAATTAATATTCAATCCAAATTTCAAATGAAATCTCCGATCGGTCCCTATAATGTTGGATTTTCGATTTTTCGATATCGTTTCTTTATGCGAAAAATAATTGGTGTAAATATACCATGGGGGTTGATTGAGACATTTTTTTTCTTCTTTTTAATTAACTCGTACGTGCATAAATATAATACGTTCTGCGTTCGCAGGGTGCGACGAGCACCCGAGGTTTCTCCCTTAAGCTATGTGGACTCCGATCCAGTGTACAGCCGAGTTTGCGAAACGTATCGAAATAACATTTCACCTGAAATAGGTTTCAGTCGAATAAATACTCTTTTTTCCATTCCATGCCCATCCGGTGATGTTTGTCCATATTTCATTTTTTGGGGTTTTCCAGCGGTCAGAACGTGTTTCCATCGAAACATCTATGGCCAAAGAAAAGAAGTGACGAGTAAATGTGCTCCATTGGATGACGGAAAAACTCGTGCATGAAACGCTGTCATCGCAACCCCCCCTCCTCCTCCTTCCCACGAATTAATGAAAGCTTGAATACGTAAACAAAAAGCGTATCAAAAGTCCTTCAGAAGTTCGTTATTTGCGACGAAACTCAGAGGTTATATTTCCGACTTGGACGAAACTTGGAGGTTATAATTTCTCCTGTTTGCTTTTGTTTATTTTTTGCAATGTCCATCTTCAACTCAAGTACCGAGCGTGATCCTGTAAACTTCGTCAAACTCTTGCCAACCCTCCCGAGAACCGTTAGTGCCTTCGTGATGGGGGTCGATTGTCTTAAACACCGGGATCGCTTTCGTGTCCGTTCCTCTTTACCCGGGGATCCGGAAACCCCAACTTTTCTCACTGGCTCACAGTTGAAGAGTTCTTCCTTCGCTCTTAACTTCTTTCTCTTCTTTTGCTTCTTCTTCGTCTTCTACTTCGTTTTTAACTTGGGAGTTTTAATTTCCTCATTTTCCAAGGCGTCAAACGTTACAAATGTTTTTGCGCGTTAACGAAGCTTGTGGATTTTAATCTCAGTGTAAAAGCGATAGCCTCGTCTACCTCCCAATGATTGTTACTTAGTTTCCTCAGGAACTTGTTTTGCGTCTGATCTTCGAAAGAAAAATTCTGAGTCTGAACGAATCCAGTTGGCTGTTTTTATAGCTTGGGAAAGTTAAATATATCTATTTATTTAAACGCTCTAAAATGCGGGCAGTTTAAGTTTCTAGGATGAAACGAATTTTTTTGTTTTTCATTTATGAAAGGTAATTTCGAAAAATTATGCATTTTGCAAAATGCCTCCTGGAAAATTAAGGCAAGATATGATTTTCAATCATCTTTAATAATTAATCATGATTTTAATTTGTTCTTTATTTTGTTGTGTTCCGATAAAAAAATGGTTACATTTATTGGATTGACTTTCTACAAAGCTGAACTGTTTTTACACTGAAACGGATTAGCGAGGGAAAGATTGGAAAATATCTATTGAGAACCTTGAATAATCAGCTCGTAAATTCCCTATTGAAGAGCTATTTTTTTTTCGCCTGAAAACTGGGGGATTTTCATCGGAACGATTCAGTATGCATTGACGCATATTGGATTGAACGTGTTCGTTGAATTTTATCATAGTTCCCCCGATCTCGATATTGCATGGGTAAGTGTGCGAAGCTCAGAAATCATATTCTCTCGGTAATTGGGCAAACCTCGTAGCCGTCGCTTCGTAGCATTAACGTGCCCGTAAGTCTTTACCTCCTTCCACCCGTAACCTGTTTACTGAAGGTAAATTCAATAAAGCCCATCAGGCAACGACATTACGCCGTTCGCGAAGAACATGTACAAGGAAGGTCGTTCGAGCTTTCATTACCGTCGTCTCGGTCATTCCCGTGACTTGCGCAATTCCTAATCGTTTCTTGTACCAGCGACGATCATTGGAAATCCGATCGAGGAATAATTCTGGTTCCCTCTGATCGCCAATTTCAATACGAGAAAAGCCATCTTTCTGCATTTGACGTGATCGCTGTTGCCTTCGAATAATCCGAGCTTTTCGCGTTGTTTGTTGTTCCAGAAGCGCACAGGGCGCTGGAACTCCTCGAAGATTACCATGCCAAACTCACCAGGCCCCAGGACAAACAGCTGCGGCTTGCCATCGAGAGGGTCATCAGGATCTTCAAGAGCAGACTCTTCCAAGCACTTCTAGGTAAGTGGCTTCAAGAATTCCAATAGTCCTTGTCTGTTTTGCGCTTGCTTAATTGAAGACACCTCTAACAGCAAAACATGAAACCAAGATTCTCCATGTTGGTTCATACCAGATCTCGACTAGTCATCAGATGGCTTTCTCTATCCTGCAAATGTAATCTCTTGAGTGACGACAAAAATTTCTAAACGTTTAGAAGTCCACTCCGCAGGTTCGTAAGTGGAGCCTGAACACCGAGTCATTAACAAGACATGCATTCCAGACTCCCCAGAGCCCATATTGACTGATACCAGATCTAGACGTCTAGTCCTTTTACCCACATCCCGGTCGAGTCCTTCATGAACCCAAAGAAGTTCTCAGAACGTCCCGTTAAGCAAGCGAAAATTCTTCGTCACCCCTGTAGTAACTTGGTATCCAACTTTCGCCAAATTAATATAATTTCCATAGCCCATTGAGGATCGGAACAGCCTGGATTATTAGCTTTCTCCAGGTTGTTCCAGTTTTCGAACTTATCATCGTTGATCGTGTGGTTGGCTCGCATATCGTCCGCAATATCCATTCCTAAACTTCCGTTCGTGTTCGTGATCTTCGACTGGCGCATCTGTGTTGTCGTTTCCTGGAAATTGGTTTGAATGGGTTCCGTTGGCGGCACTTGGCGAGAAATCTGACGAATAATGCTCGCAAGTAGAGGATGTTAAAATGTTCGTCTATGAAACTCTGCGTATACGAAATAATCAACACCCACCACCTACGGAATCAGTTGGAACCAGCCTCTATGTGGGCTATCCGTTCGTGCTGGTTCCTGATAAGTCTATTACGACCAGAGTCCTCCCGGAATAACGCGTCGCAGTTCAATGCTGTACCTCACATATCCAACCCGCAGCACAGATAGGCCTCCACAGAAGTAGTAGCCTGGAGATGGAACTGGAATAGGGTCGTCAGGGATGAAGTCAACAGTGGTCGAACTTCCGCCCAAGTTCCACCCACTCGTCGAAGCTTGTTACCAACGTCGTATTGGATATGTAGACGCTTGGAAACAAAATCGAATCGCTTCCGGCCACCTTGCGTGACGTCATGGGACCCCACCAATGTGGGTACACCTACGTACGTTGCGTTTCCAGCGTGCTTCCAACGCGCCTGCGCAGGCGTGTCGTGGGTGTCAACATACGTCTACACAATGACTTAGCTATGAAAGCCCATCAACAAGTTTCCAACGAGCTTCAAACTGCTGACTATAATAATTGTGATAGCCCGTTCAACCACTTCAGAAATCGTACGCAGTTGGGATTCGGTTTTATTGATGATCGAGAATGTGGTTAGACGATGTACGTACCGGCTGGCGATTTGTTTCAATAGTAACATATCCAATCAAGGATTCAAAGACTTTTGATTCTATACTTGAAGTGTTCAAAGTATGGAAAAATGTCCATATCTGGCTTAGCCTAGTCTACATACGAGGACCCCAAAAGAACAGATCGATGTTCAATATTCTTTGCTTATGACGGTATTGGGATTGCGACAATCAGATTTCACATGTAGTTGGTACATAAATTTGACTACTTTCAGGTTTTTTTTTATTGACGAATATTCGTAAACAATGGAGTTATTTTCATTCAAAGATTCGGTCGTATCAGGGGTTCAACTCATCTCACATATGTGGAATGTTCATTTTTTGTTTCAATTGTTATAATTATACTTTTAAGTGTTCAAAAGTAAATCGATTGAATTTGTTTGAACAACTGCATTTCCTGGCAATGTATGGCGAATCTACAAGCCTTCCGGAAGCTCCATATTCCGCTGAGAAAGATTCTTCCGAGTTGGGTGCAAAAGGCCAGGACACGACTAAAGCTCAGTAAAGTGAAATCCCCTTGACAAATTAATTGGACCGGGCTTTCGAGGTACATCGTGTACACGTTTCGTTCCAAGCGCCAAACGTGCACAGTGCGTTCCCGTTCGGAGCCAGTCCATCCCTTGCATCCTTGGAGAAATCCTTTTGCTCGAGAGCTTTCCTTCCTTCGAAGACAACGAAAATTCTTGACGAACATCTCCTCTATCTTCGAGATGATGTACACCAAGTCAGACATTCTGCTCAAATGAAAATTCCACAGAGAAAATTCACTTACCCACTGGGATCCTCGCGGTACCGAAGCTCCTTTTTCTCTTATTATTTATCCCCTCAATCGTTTTTGCCCTATGCCCTTCCGGGCAACCAAGTTTTACTCGATTTTCTTGAGACGTCATTTTCTTTGAGAAATCAAAGAATTGAAATGTTGGAAAATTGCAAAATTTAACAACTCATATATTAAACCTTTGAATTTTGTGAAAATCGAAACGTAACCAAATTGGCTAAGTGAAAAACTGGAGTGCTGAACAATTGGAAAATTAAAAAGAGGCACATTTGAAAAATGGAAAATTGGAACGTTGACAAATAAAAAAATCGTACAAATAAGAATTCTTTATAATTAGACAATTGAAAAACTGAACATTTGATGGTTTGGAAAATTTACAAAATTCGAAACTTGAAAACCTGATATATTGAAAATTCAAAAAATAGCAACATTAAGATTTAAACAATGTATTTCACCAGCCACTGTTTCCCTTTCTTGAAACTTCCCACCGAAAACACTTACTTCCCCTCTCGATCTTGTCAAAAAAAATGTTACAAGAAAAAACAATTAATTCGACTATCATTTATCATTAAAAAAAAATACTTCGTGTCCCCCAGTCGAGATTTCATCATTCTCATTTTTCCGAAAACAAAATGGAGCGTTTACGTTTTTTTCGAAATGCTCAATTTTTCCGTCAATCCGAATGCGTCGGTGGAATAAATTCTTTTTTTTTTTTTACGATACCGAAGACGCGAGCTGACATGTCCTGAAAAAAGTGCGCAGCGTCAAAAAAAAAAAATTGAAAAAAAAAAACGCGGAGCAAAAGGTACAGACGTGCCGATAGGTCGTGGAAGGAATAAAGTGCGCACGAATTGCAGAAATATACGATGATTGATCGGTCGGTACGTGCGGTTCGAGAAAATCTCCGCGGAATACGAAAAAAAAAAAAGAAAAATAGGAAAAATTGCCTTCGAATGCTATACACTCATGCGTACGTATGTATAACTTGATCGCGCGTACATCGCTCGCACCATGTACGCGATGAATGCAATCACGAATGCGGATATTACATCGAACGGACATGGCGGAGGATGTACGAATAAATCATCGATGCTTACGACGTGGAGCTTTTTTTTTCGTCCTCGTAGAAACTTCGTGTGGACGGCTTGCGAACGTTGCCGAGCGAAATAAACTGCTCGACTCGGCCAACGGAAATACACAAAAAAAAAATATTAAAAAATCTGAAAAAAGTCGAATGCGGTGAGAAAGAAAAATAAATGGGGCGGAAGGAATACAGCGGCGGAATGGGGAAAGCTTTATAAAGCTCCACACGGGTTAGTAAGGTTTGAAAATTTTGGTCAATTTCAAAAATCTTTTTTTATGAATTGAATAATTCTCATTTAATACGAAAGAAATCGTTTAGAAGATATCTTTAATCTTTAAAAAATAGTTTATTGTTAAAAAAATACGATTGTTGGACCAAGTCGAAAAACATAAGAATGTTAATTTGAATTTTCAGTTTATAAATTGGTTTTTAAAATTACGATCATTTAATTATCGTTAATATAAATTTATAAGACACTATTGTCATTTTTCGTCAATGTTTTAATTGAATACAACAATTTGATAATATTTATTTCGAATAAATGACAATTTTCAATCAAATTTTTGACAAATATTTCTTCAGGCTTACAAATTGGTCCATCGACCTTGAAATGTCCGGTTGATTGATTCCTTACAACCCTTTGAGGAATGTGATTTTTTCAAAGGTTGATTTTTTAAGATCACCCGGTATATGGAGAAATAACTTTTTTTCACAGCTCCCACGAGATCGAAGGTCTCATATGGGAATTCGTACATCAGTGAAAATGCACATAGAGCATTCGTATCGAATAACTTTATCGATATGATACAGGTGGATGGCAATTTTCATACCAGCCTGCCATTTACGTTCCGTCCGTACTTTTCGTCCCTTTCGGCCCCTTTTTCAGGCTTTCCGCGGTCTACTCTCCCCCGGGACTGAAAACTTCTGATCTTGTGCTCCTATATATTATCCTCGATGCGCAGTCAATGCTTTCAATTCCAATCACTCGGCTATTCTATGGTACATTTCCGGATGTGCATACATCCGACGGGATTAACTCCGGCCTCTTTCCTGCAACGAGACTATTTTTGCGAGACTTTTTTTGCCGGACCAATACTCGGATGGGTGACCGTTCGAGATGGAGTTTATTTTGGAAAAAAGGTATGGGGATGGACGTTAATTCGTAGTTACATTTCCCATTTTTATCGCACCGATTATACTGGATTGGAATTTTCAAAGTCAATTTTCAAAAAATTATTGCGACCAAAATGTATTCGTAAGAAAGTAAATGAAAAAATATTTTTCAAAATTTCACAATTACACGAAATAAAAAATGTACGTTTTTTATCAAAATAATAATAACTCCGCGAGTTTTGAATATTTTTATTTGAAATTTGAATCTGATACTTCTTAAAGTTCAATTTCGGCCTCATGAATGCACTTTTAATGATATAATGAATATTGAAAAATGTCACTCTCAATAATGTTCGTAATTGATAAAATGAGTGTCCAAAAAAGGTTGGATTTCAATAAAAAAAATTAATTGTTATTATCGAATGTACAAAAATAAAAAGAATTGTCTGGTCGGGTTTTGATTTATTAAAAAATGTTGCAAAAAAATTACGTCATAATTATTCAACTGTAATATCCTTTTTTTCATTTTCAAATACATACAAATTCAAACCTGTACAAAAGAAAATTAATATTCGGCCAAAAAACGAATTTATTATTAAATAATAAATAATAAATACAAAAATTATTCCGACTTGCGAAAAATCGGTAAATTTTTCGAACTTTCGGAGAATCTTTTTCGCAAATTAAAATTAAAATCTTGGAGTGCAAAATTATGCAACATACGAAACTGGTATTCGTTCGTTGCATCTGCACAAATTCGACCCAAATATTCCGAACTTTCCGAGAGATGCAAGAAAATACACACACTCGTGTATATATATAGATATATATATGAGGTGTATCCACGCGACGAAGTCACCGAGAGATATGCAAATATTGTGCCGCATTAAATGCTTCTCTGAGCTTATTTCTCCGGTTTAGTATTTATTGTTATCCGGGGACTCCCTGGCCCGGCGTATATCGTGGACTTCGTTATTCTTGAGGGTCATTAAACTCCCGTAACGTAGCCGCGTGTTTGCATAAAACGTATACTATTTCGAGGTATCTAACTCACGTTTCTATATCCCTTGTATTGCGAAAAGCTGCATCGTTTCGCCCTGAAAAATACGTGCCATTCTACAAAAATTAATTTATTATTAGTCATATTAATACATTTTTTAAATATATTTTCAGCAATTTTTTAAACAAAAAATGTTCTTTAGTTCGTAAAAATAGAATTAATAATAGTGATTCAACATTAATTATAATATTTATAATATTTAATATGATTAATAATAATTTTTTATTACATAAATATAATTATGTTTATAATTTTGGGTTTGTATTAATTTAGGTATGTAAAGAAACATGGAAAGTGCGTTTTGGCCCCTTTACTTTTTAATCTTAATTGCATTTTTCCAATCCTCGATCGTACTTTCTGCATTCTCAGGTGACAGGGTTAAATTTAATTAAATTCATGAAAAGCTCAATTGAATTTGTGTTTAAAGATTTTTTCCATCAATTAATAAAAATCATATTAAACATTTTTTTGTCCTTTTTCTGATTTTTCTTAAAGATCACTAATCTTATGAAAAAAAAAAAATTTCTTAATCATATTCATATTTTTATTCTTAATTTGTATAAAATTAGAGAAGAGACTAAAATAATTATTATCGATAGCTGAGTCCGGAACACTTGGAGGGCTACTCGTTTTAAAAAGATTCTCAATATAGCTTCAAAGAAAATGAATACTTTCAACTACATTTGCCCTCCATTAATTGAATTGTAATTGAAATTGTACAATAATTTATAAAGTATTTCTCATCAATTTTTATTATCATTATTATTTTATAGTCATTGAAAATTATAATAGCAATAATAAATGGTACTAATATAATAAATAATAATAGCGTTAAATTAAATCATGATAAAGAAACGATATTGTAAAACGAATATTACATATAATATTAAGTCATTAATGTATAGTACCCAATTTTCTAAATTACCCCCTTCCCCTCGTATGTTTAAAAACGTCACAAGATAAAAAAAAAAAGATCGACGAAAATTCACACTTCTGGTGAACGTTGAGTGCCAGAGGACTGTTAAAAGGTCTCCGCCCCGAGGAAGAATGTTGCAAACCTGTGATTACGCGTTTCGCAATTTTATTGCGTCGTACATATTGCATCTTCTTCCGGGGCGGTAGCATCGGTTTTCCGTTCCGGAAAGAAGGAACGAACAACCCGGCGTCTCTTTATTGCGAGGGTAGCACATTTTTTCGAGTGGTGATTTCGTCTGAAAGCCCCGCTACGTATACTCCCGCGTTTACATACATCAACGCTCGTTTCGTTCCGAACCACCCCGGGCGCGAAACGTTTGCGGGCTTTCTCCTTGTCTAACGTTGGTCCTTCCCCCACCTCGCTACCTCGTATCCCCTATATCGACCATTTTCTCATTCGTAATCGCGTTTCGTCGACTATGTGACCGATTCTACCGATATTTTCGGCTCTTCCGGTTATATCGGGTGGTACCATCGTTTAGGTAGCTCAAATCGCAAATGGGACCAATCCGATTAATCATGGCTCAAGGTCATTCAAAGTCATTGAAGGTTATTCAAAGTCATGCGAGACCATTTAATGCCATTAAAGGTCATTCAATGTCGTTGAAGATCATTGCATGTTGTTTAAGGTCATTCCATGTAATTCAAGGTCATCGGACTCAGTTCCAAGATCACTTCTGCTTTTTATCGAGCGGAACATCTAGCGATTAGTACCGGCTTCCGAAACGAATACAATGGCCTACGACCCCAAGCTCGTTTAAGGTCATCGGAGTTGCTATCCTACTTAAACAGTGTTCGAACGTGAGACCCGGTGCCGAAGCGACAGCTCTCGTCTTCTCACCGCCGATTCGTCTTGTAACTTCTAGCCTGGGTGCGAGCAATCGATGACCTTGAATGACCTTGGGATTATCTTGAATGTCTTTGGGTCGACCTGGAATAACCTGTGCCGGCGCAACTATAACGGAGGGCGAATCGTTGTGACCTTGAACGTCCGATCTCGAATGACCTTCGGATAACCTTGCGTGCTTTACATAACGTCATTGCGTACTTTACACTACGTGCGCATTTACGCTAAGGAAATATCGTAATGACCTTGAATTATCTCAGCTGGCGGATCCGCATTGAACGGAATGTCGTCGTGACCTTGAATGACCTTGGGATGACCCCGAGTGAGAGAAAAGGTGCGAATAATCGTCGGATCACCCGGTATATCGCATTCCATATCGCAGATGTACGACGAGACTCGGTCTGGATCGGATGGCTCTACGGCATCTATGAAATATCGCATCTGCTTGAGAGCCAAGCCGTTCTCTCGTAAATATACGGATACGTATATATCGCACGGGCATAATCTCTTATACATACCGAGAAAAGTTAAGCACCGTTGGGAGGCCGTTTCACGAACACGATTTGGCTCTGTCACCACCAGCAGGGAACGATGAGCGAATAACTTGCGGTCCTCGATATTCACGAAACTCCTCGGCGAGTAGCACCCTCTCCAAACCGAATGCAATTATATCTGTGAAAACGAGCGATACTTCGGGAATTAATGAAATCAATCGATTATCGATTTTTCGAGGAATTCGTCCATCCGTGATAAAATTTTGACATTTTGATTTTTTAATTCTCTTTGGGAAACAAACAAAGCTTTAAAACGCCCGGAAATGACTTTCCAATTTTTTGCCTTTTTTCTTGCAAAAAGGTCGTTTTCTTTTACGAGGTGGAGGGGGGAGGGGGGATAGGGTGGAAATAATATTGAAGAAAAATAACAAACGACGATTTCATTTAATCGAAATGGCCATCCCGTCGTTCGCCAGTACGTGAACTCGTTTCGTATGATACTTTTTCATTCGCTGGCGCGCCAACCAAAAGATCCGGAAGTGCCTCCGTGCTCGCGTCAACCGTGTTTTCCACCCCGAGGAATTGAAAGATCGTGGCATTGCCTTTCCTTATTTTTCTCCTATTTTTACTTTTTTTCCCCTCGAGTAATGTAGGGAAGTTGCTGGTTGAAAAATAATTCACGAAATCGCAGCACTATACGAGGCACTCTTACCTCTATTTTTAATTATTTCTTTACAATAATTTACCTCGACAAATGTTTTGTTTTATTTAACACGCGTGGAGGCGATTTCATAAATATCGCTGTTCTGTATACGAGCATGTTTGTGTCGTTGCAAACAAACCCAAACAAACTTAACCTAAATACAACGTTTCTGTTTTGGTTTCTTTTGAGCTTTTCTTTGTTTATTTAAATATTAAATAATAAATCGACATTCTTGACTTATGTGAATTTCGAAAGAGCACCTGCAAATTTATTAGTTTTAATGGACAAAAAGTTCAATTTTACATTCTTACAAATCCCGATATTTTATCGAAGTGGAAATACAAAAAACATTTGAAGATACAAAAAATATTTTTCAGACCTAAAAAATTCAAAAATCATAAAAATTTTATTAAAGTTCTTTTTAAAAATATTTTTTTGTAATTTTTACTATTTTCTTAATATGATATAAACGTATTTAAAAAATCACATATTCTTTTATAAAAAATGGCCTTTATGGGATATTGACATACGTGAATGTGTTGCAAATTTTTCAGGATCCTGAAGAGAAAGACAAGAATCTATGGAATATAAACTATTAGAATAAAGAATTCTATAATAATAAAATTAAAATAAGAAAATATTTTCTTTTTATTCATTTCGTTTCAACCATGCAAGCTTTAATGGGGTTTTTGATACCTCGTTGATTGATTCGTTGTTTACTGTACATGCAAAAATCTTGTGGCTCGCTCTCTCTCTCTCTCTTTCTTTTTCTTCTTTTACACACAAACGTACACACCTTGAGCTTGCAACGCAGGAAAAAGACCTTTTCCATTTTATATCGTCGAGATGAAAGACGTTCCGGAGTTTTCCTTTGTCCTGTGGGACTATTCATCAAACGAGCAGCGCGGCATCGCCGTAGCTTCTCGCGTGTCGACACCGCGGTCACCAAACCCAGAGAGATGAAAAATTCGTCTTACTTATTTCTTCTTTATTTTTTGTTTACAGCGAAGAAAAATTTGAAAAATTAGAAAAAGGAAGTGAAATGCGCATCGGTGCACTGTGATGAATGATGGATAGTTATTCATTCCGAACTCGAGCTGGTACAAGAAATTATTTATATTTTATCTGTTTCTTTTTCAATGCTTTTTTAATTTCCATAGCATTTTTTAGACGTTTTATTTATTGAAGTAAACGAGTAAATTATTTCTTAATTTTTTCTATTGCTGTATTCACCTTTAACCCAAAAAATCATTTGGCGAAGTTTTTTTATATTCGTATTTATTTGAGCGATATTTATCTATTTATTTTTTATTATATTTAAATTCGTTCATATTTTATTTCCGGAATTCCATTTCGGGAGGCATTACGATTGAACCGAACTGAACCCAAACGATCATGATTTTTGTCACTCTTATTATATATTTTGACTTTTATTCTCATTAAGGGAATGACGAACACGTTCCTAGCCACATCGAAATTTCAAAATCTAATTTCTCCCACACTATTCAACCGCTTTGCATGAAATTTATTGTG
>JAPYZI010001111.1:0-65662 GCA_030523105.1 Ophioninae sp. A BG-2022a | reverse complement strand
GCTTTCGACAAAAATTTTATGATATTCGTAATCAGCATAAAATTTTCGATCAAACAGACCCTTTTAAGAGTTCAAAAATGGAAAACAAACGAAAAAAAAACGTCATAAAAATAGTCTACAAAAAGTTTTTCGCATTTTCCCAGTCTAATTTTTCACTTTCGGAAAAAACTTGGGCATTTTCGTAATCAGCAGAAAATTTACGATCAAATAGACCCGTTTAATACTTAAAAAATGGAAAAAAAAATTTGTACGTCCTCCCAGGTCACTTTTCCGGAATCTCAAAAATCGCGACATTTCAAAAGGTCGTAGGATGAACTTCTTGTAGGCTATCGGGAGTCATTTGGGGGATTTGGATTTTTGCCTAACTTAAATAATGGCGTTGGATTCGTATCGATATCTTTTATAGTTTTCCCGGAAAGTCCACTTGAAAAATCGGAAAAAAAGAGGCAAAGGCTATAGAAAATGTATGGAAAAATTTGTAAAAATCGATCCGACTTTGAAATTCTGCCAAAAATCGAAATTTGTAAAAATCGTCCGACGTTGAAATTCTGCCGAAAATCGAAAAACCATCGGATATTAATTATTAAAAAAGCAATTTAAAGAGAAAATCATAACGAAGAGATTGAGCGCAAAGTGGAGTCCTAAACCCTAAAGAAAAAAAAGTTATCGATGATTTAGTGAAAAAACGTTTATCCCTCAAAAATCCAAAAAAATGGTTGATTTTTAATATTTTTTTTATTGACCCATTTCGATGTAATTTTATCTCCTGAGAATGAATCTACCATTCACTTTCTCCAAAAGCCAAAATTCCCATGAAAACATTGTAAAAAACTTCTAAAATCACGATTTCTTTTGCTGTGTGCAGTGTTTTCGATGAAAATTCGTTGACATTCGTAATCAGCTGAACATTTCCGATTATATAGACCGTTTTAATACTTTTAAAACAGAAAAAAAATGTCCGACTACCCCGGCCACTTTTCCGGAATCTCAAAAGTAACGAAATTTGAAGGTCGTAGAGTGAGCTTCTTATATACTATAGAGATTCAATGGGTGTGTTTGGACAAGCTTTTTCCTTAACTTAAATAATGGCGTTAGATTCATATTGACATCTCGTAAAGTTTTCCCGGGAAGTATATACCACTTATATGTATGTGAGTATCAGTTGACACCGTTACATATACTTGTGTGTTTCCGTTGGGACCAAACTACGCGCGTCTTTTCAACGTATTCGTCATTCCATTAAGTGAAATCGATTTAAAAAAAATTATAAATAGAAAAATTCTTTGTCAACATTATAAAAATTATTATTTATACTGAGAAGAAAATGTAAATTTTTTTTTACCTAATCCTTTGGAATCAAGCATTTTCGAGAAATTCTCGTGACGATTCACTTGGAAAGCAACGTAGAAGGGGAATGTGATAATCCGTGCGGACGCGTGTGCGTGTCTTCGCCTATTGAATCGGCAAGAGCCGGATAAAGCCGCACCGGAAGTTGCAAACCGGAAGCGAGAGGGTAGCGCGTAACTATCCGCAAAGCATCGATAATTGATTCCAATCACCGATGGACAGGAAAAATTTGCTCAGTTCCAAGACACACAGACACACGTGCACCAACAAATTTACACTTTGCGGAAAGAAAATGTGAACGGCAGCGAGGAGAAACGCAAGGTTCTGCAAATTTCCAATTTGCATCGTCCCATTTCCGCCAACTTAATGATCATGATTATTTATACAATTTGATAGAATATCAATTAGTCAAATAATATATTAATTATTGATTTGTTTATCTAATCTTCGCTGATTAATGAATAAATAAAATTTTATTAAAAATAATCAATCTAATTCCCCAAATGCGAAAACGAAAATAATCAAACTATAAATAAAAAACGGTAAAAATAATCAATAAATAAATAGAAAATCGTATAAAAAATAAAATTTCATGAATATTTGAAATATAGTAAATCAGTGAATAGACTCTGAAAACATACAAAATACAAACAAAAAAACAAGGAAAAAAGTAAACGAAACTTTAATATATTATTAATACGCAATATTTTTTAACTAAAAAATAAACGCATTTTATTGTTTATGTCTGATTCGTTTCATTGTGACATTTTTTCAATGTTGAAGAACCCAGGAATTAAGAAATGTGAATATAAAAATAAAATTCAATAATGAATTTCAAAGAAATTATTAATTGTTTCTAAAATGAATAAATTCATTAAATTTATATAAATACAAAATTCAAAAAATTAGCAATAATAAATAAATATATCGAAAATATTCAATAGATACTAAAACAACAACATTCAATGAATCATCAATAAATAATTAAATACCGCGTCTAAATAAACAATAACTTAATTCATAAATAAAACATTGAAAAAATGGGAGATAAAAATACCGAACCATTTTTACCAAAAAATTATTTATCTGCTAAAATTAAATATAAAAAAAAAAAAGAAAAAAATGACGTTCGGCGAAACATAACTTTCGCTCTGTATTTCCGTATCGAACTCGGGGACCGCACTCACCGCAGATCGAGTTCGAAATGGTTCGGGTGCTACCGTTGGTCGATTCTGTGCTGAATCCAGGCAGATATTGGCATCCGCACGGATCGAAAGACCTGCCTTTATAAGCGGCCACGTATTCATCGCGGTTTTCCTTTAGAGTATCTACGTGCGTTACACGCGTGTGTGGGTCGGTGAACTTGCCTCCTCGCGATACCGTGGGGCAAAGGCGGGGCATCGAGCATTGTATTGAAGATACGCGTACATTCGTCTATGTACAGGGTGACGCGCGAGAAAAGAAAAAAAATGCACCTGACTGTCTCCATTCAATTTTGACAATCAGAAGTATGTACACATCGAAATTTGGAGGACTCTAAAAAACGCACATTTTTATCACAATATATACATTTTTAATTTAATGTAATTCTCTTTTTTTTTTTAGAGTCATCCAATTTTCTTTTAATAAAATGGCATATCTTTTCCTAATTCATATTTCAGTTCTTTTGTCGTATTTTTTTCATAGGTCATATTTTTTAAATCTTTTTATTCGTTCGTATTTTTAATTCAACTTTTTTGCTTGGTACGACCTTCGAATGACCTTGAACCCAGAGATATTTCTCGTTCCAAGGTCATGTGAAGGTCAAACTTGGTTACACGACGGTTCAAATTCTAATATATATATATTTAAATTGGAATAGTGTGCAGGAATCCACATGGCGACTGCCGTATATATAATAATAATTGTTATTACCGAATTTTTTCTTTTGTAAATTATTAATTTTTTTAAACATCTCTAAAATGTGACTTGGTATTAAAGCATTTTAAAAATGTCGTTTTGCAACAAATAGTTAAAAAAGAATTATTATTTTTTCAAATTGTGAATAATTCGTTTTCTTTTTTTCCATTGTTAAGAGACATTATTAAAAGTCCAAATTGTGCATATAGATCCTTTCGATTTTCAAATACGCAATGGAAATTTGGATTTTCCATTAGTCGCGAGCCACCCTGTACGTACGTAAATATATCGCGCATAGATCACCCCGGACCTTGGTATTAAAAATCACGAGAGGAAAATACGTACCGTGCTGAAAATAAAAAAAGGGTGAATAAATCTAGAAAAAAAAAAGAAAACGTTGCACCGATCGACTCGCTCAATCGAGGTGGAGAACGCGCAGATTCCGGATGACATTTATTGCCACGTGGGGAGCGCTTGTTAAATGCGTAAGCGTTTACTTAAAAAAAAAAATATATTTTTTGTTGTTGTTGTTTTTTTTAATCCATATGCGACTCGCGTTTACGTAATGGGGTGTACAAGGGGTGCTGTCGTTCGATATGGTCGTCAGTCGCGACACCGAGATAAATGTGGTCGACGATACTCGTGCGCAAAATCGTAACGCGAGTACGGCCATGGAAATTCCATTGGACTTGGTCGCGGAATGTCGATCGACCCTCGCTCGTATCCGGGATCTATTATTCGCCATGGAGAACGAGACTATTCCCTCTGGGGTCGAGTACGAATTTGACCCGCGGGAAAAAAAGAAAAAAAAAATATAGAAGAAAGAAGCTCGACCTTCCAAGGTGGCCCTTAAGGAATATTTGCGAAGGTGTCCCTTCGCGACTTCCTGGACAATGGTCCTCAGGGAACCCATTATAGTGGGGAACCTGGATGGAAATGTGAAGAACGGAAGATAGGCTTGATGGTACGGAAAAAAGTGAAAATCTCGGGCTCGATTTTTTTTCGCCATGAATTTTCATATTTTTTCGGATAGTATTATCTTCAATTGTTAAATATTGGTTAAGTATGTTTGTATTTAAAATGTTTTTTTTTCAGTAATGATTTTTTATCGATTTTTCATTGACTTTTCATGATTATTATCAATATTTATGTTATTTATCGATTTTATCAATAATGATTTTATTTTTTGAGTATAATTGTCAATAATAATGTAATTGACGTTAATAAAAATGGTCGGTAATAATTTAATTGATATTAGTTTTAATTATCGATGATAATATAATTGACAGTAATAATAATGATGACTTTATAACTAGTAATAATTATCAATCATTTTCACTTAATAATTTCACTTTCACTGAAATAATAATTAATCAACTATTACTAGTTAATTGATTATTTGTATATTAATAGTTAAAGAAATAAAAACTGGTATTTCAATAACAATTTTTAATTGTGTTATAAAAATAACAGGAAGCGCAATGCTTTTCGAAAAAATGTACTAAAACTTCCTCGTCGATTTTCAATCAGGATGCAATAAAGAAAAATTGCAATTCCTCGCTGATACAATTTGATTCGCAGAGAGATATGAAACAAAAAATACGGATGGTTACGTCTCATTTATCTCATATTGTGAACGTGGTCAAAAACGGTCGTGAAAAAAATCGACCGTTGATGAAGTATCCACAGCCATGATGATGGAGCACTATATTGCATGGAAATATTTCCTCTCTACTCGGGAAATTAATATTTAACAAAAATTCGAATGGTTTTTCATTTGTATCCAGATAAAATGGGGAACATTCATGAATTCGTATATGCGAATATTTCCAGTTTTCGATCCTTCTTCACCAACAATATTTCTTTTTATACGCTGCGCACGCAACAAATAGCTTCGTTGACTCGTTGTCGTCGGCAATAAAAAATTTCACGATGGAAAATCCAAAGCTTCCAACACGAATGTCCATTCTGTTCCAATAACGAGAACAAGAGAGAACAATTGCGATGCTCTCGATTACTTTTCATCGCTTGCAGATAAATCGCTAGCATTCCTCGTCAAGTTTCAATTTTCCACTTTTCTATTTGGTAGAAAAAATAATTGGTCAGTTTAAACGGAAACAATCGATATTTTGAAAAAATGTATTCAAAAAATGGGTAAGTACAAAGTTTTATTTATAGTAATTTTTTATACTTTAAAAAAAATATTATAAAAAATTGTTTTTGATATCCATGCTAAAAACGATCTTTTAGTCGTTTGCTGTCATATCATAAATCGATGTATTTCGGTTTTTCGAAATGTTTGGGGGAGAAATCTCATCCAATTTAATTATTTTGATTATTCGTTCCAAATGAAGAATTCAAAGAGACATTATAATCCAGAAGTATTTTCTATATTTTCTTCCATTAATTAGGCAAATGGAAACAATAACGGAAATTGACTTATTTCCAGGCTGGAATCGGCGATCACCCTTAATTTTACCCTCGAAGTCTATTCATCAAATCCGTAATTTGATGATATAGAAAGGAAATTCCTTCAGAATTTTATGCCTCAATTAGGGATTCTGAAAAAGGTGAAAATTGTCTTTTTTCCTGACGTCAATTTTACGTGGAGGTGGAATTAAGATCACCCTTAATTTCATCCTTAAAGTTGATTAATGAAGTTCGTAATTTGGCGACGTAAAAAAAAGAGGTCTACCAGAATTACATCCCATCGGCTGACGGTCCGAAAAAGTGGTCGAAACTGATTTTTTTCTAAGCTGGAACTAGCAGTCACCCCTTAAGGCGAAAAGCAATGTCCACGTGAAAAGCCTTCTGGGGAAGTTATAGTGTCGAAAGGCATCAGATGGAACAATGCAGCGATCGGGCTCTCGGCAATCTCGATCCGATCTGCGTGGGTAATGCCTTACCCTAAACGGATGGACAATGTGAGATTGCGACGACGCAACGACCGATAGATTAACGTGCCTGGTTGCCTACGCCCTGTAAACACGACTACGCTATTCCTACTCCTGTCAGGGCGCACCGATGATAATTTTTTTTTTCCTCATCAACATTGGCTGGGTGAGTTCACGTCTTGTGTCCAAGGTCGTCCCGGTGCGCTGACTCGAAACGTCCATGGGTTGAGAAAGTATTGGCGCGCGTCCTTTCAAGGCAGATTCCTTAACAAGGGGACAGGGATCATCTGGGTCATCACCTGTCACAAGAAAATCTAGGTTTCCGTTGAGTTCTGATGAGATGAAAGACCTGCCGTGAGCGCTTCTTGCAGAGGATGATGAGTGCCACGAAAGCTTTTTTTCTAATATTGGGTTTGGGTTTGTTTGGGTTCCGGGATGTTCAGAAATCTTCGTACTAATCTCTAGTTTCTGTGTTCTGTGATTTTTTTCCATGCCCAACAATGTCAAAGATTTCCGAAAAGCTGCATCAAGATTGGGATTTTGGCTGCTTCATCCTGTACAAACCGGATCATCGTTAGAATACTTCTGACAGGAGTGTTTCGGGATCACCTTCCTAAGCACCAGATCGTTGGAACGCGTTTAGTAGGGATAAACAATAGAGGTGCGTGAGGTGATTTGGTAGGGTTGGTAGCGCCATGTGACAGGTATATATCTATACCCCAAGTGTTTTATTGGTTGAACGATGATAAGAATAAGCGTTGGTGCGTTGGTGCTCTGCGGGGAGGTAAGACGTTTGTGAGTGAGAATGTTTGGAGTGTCCTGCCCCGCCCAGTTTCAAGTGCAATAGAACTATCCAACAGGGAGGCCATACAATGGGTTCCCCTATAAAAGCTGACTGGATCGTAGTAAACGACAGCACATCATTGTTATCCGTCAACGAACAACATCACCAGCGGACCACAGTTTGCTATCAGCCCCATCCGAAGTAACACTTAAAAGAAAGAAACCGAAACGATCAAAATGTGTCGTCAGGTAGCACTATTGTTGGTAGCAAGTGTTGCGTTGACTTCCGGAGCCCCTTCGGGACTTTGGGGTCACGGAGCTCATGGAGGACTATGGAGTCACGGAGCAACTCTGGCGGGTCCAGTTTTGGGCCCAGCTGCATTGGCAGGACCAGGGGTAGGTCCAGCTTCGCTTGCCGGTCCGGTTGCTGGACCAGTCAGGATTTCTGGAGCTGTAGATGGGGGCGCAGTCGTCACCGGTTCCGTGGCTGCTCCATCGGTTGTTTCCGGAAGTGTCGCGGGTGGAACCGCTGTTGTTGGACCAGCAGGTCTAGGATGGGGTGCTTACGGATTGGGCGGACACTCGCTGGGTTGGGGTAAGACTTTCCGTTTGTATTGGCTATGAACTGACCCCATTGCTCGATATTCTTCAGCAATTCCAATTGCCAGCTGTCCTTCATCGTCCCATCATCGCTAATGATCATTTCTATTTGAATTAGGATTGAGTTAAGTGTTTCGTTTGTATTTAAACGTGTTTGAATATTTTTGTTTTGGCTTTAGGTGCCCATGGAGCAATTCTGGCTGGTCCGGCGGTTGGCCCAGCGGCAGTTGCTGGTCCCGTATCATCCCCGGCAGTTGTCGCTGGACCTTCCGGTAGCATCGTTGCGGGCTACGGTGGTCACGGTGGTGTAGCTCGCGGCCTAGGCTATTGGTAATCACCGTATCGATCCTGGAACAGAACAAAAAAAAAATAAAAAAAAGGGAACAAAGAGAACCGTCATACCTCGTCAATCCTCAGCAGCCAATCGATGACCTCACTGACCTCACCAACCGCGCCGACCTCATGATCTCGCCCATTTATGATCATAGATATAGGACCCCACGCCACCTTCAACATTCCTCTCTTCCAATGACCCGGTGTTGGCGCGTGTTTGGCTTACATGTTAAAACCGATCAATGTAATCGCCTTGTAATAATAAATGCATGCAAACGCAATATCCGTATGGTATCAGCAGGATTACCTTGAAACCCGTACCATCAATAAACCTATAATCTGAAATCCGTCTTTTCATCGATTTTTTAAAATGGTTTTGCAACGTTGAAAAGATTGTTTTGAAAGATTGATTCGGAAGAAGTGATGGTGAACCAAAATTCCAGCTAGTGCGTATTCTTTATGGGATATTTCGAGAACTGTCGAATTCGCAGTCTATCCCCATATCTAACATCGTGTCAATTCCATATTGTCTTTACCTGATACCTTCTTGTCGAAAAATCAAAGTTCCATTCCAACACGTACTCCATCATCAAAGTTATCCTTTCCAACTAGCGTAAATTTCACAATCAATTTCGTATAGTACGAAATAATTCTAAGAAGTATTGAATCTTCCAAGGTTTGAATGAGCTGGTACACATATGCGTATATATAAGCATGGATTTTTATTACCAAACTCAGTTTTTTTATTGTTTTTAATAAAAAAAAAAGAATTCTAAGCAATTCCATATCATAAGTAATACTTAGACTTTTTTTGTGTTTCGAACTTTTGAACGAGACTGTACACGCAGGCATAAATAAAAACAAGTTTTCATCAACAAACCCAGTTTTCTTTTTAATATGAAAGTAAATTCATGAGCGTTTTCACATACGTATAATTCTTTAAAAATAATGGAGTTCTCAACTTTTGAACGAGCCTGCACACATAGGCATAAATAAGAACGAAAAGGGTCTGTATATCTGTAGATACACCGTACAGATTCTGTATACAATGGGATCGAACGGTGCGGAGTCTTAGCTGGTCTGACCTCCATTGGGGGTTCTATTGTGTCACGAATGGTAGGTAGGGCTTTGGTATAGCGAGACGATACCGGGAGTCGTCAGTAATTGACGGAAATTGCTTTAACGCCAGTCCAATCAGTCGAGTATTCTCTACGCGCGACACAGGCCGAGGTGGCGAACGAAAAGGTGGATGACGTTAAAACTCACCGAGTCTGTGCGGTGATGTGGGCTGGTTTTCAATCCTTTTTCAATATTACTATATACAAGCAAAAATGGCGCAGGAGGGGCGGGGGGGGGGGGCAAAAGAGAGGAAAGTATAGACGAGCTTTTTCCGTTTTCTTTGTAAACCGACGAACTGAACGGGCCAAGTCTTCCAGTCCCGCTTCTATCAACATCCGGCTTTTTCTTCGCTATCCCTTGTAGTATATCCACCGCTCTTTTCATTATTATCGGTATTATGATTATTTCTTTTAGCCTCGTCTTTTTAATCTTGGCAACGAAAACGGGCCGCATTAAAATACTCGAACCGTAAAAAATGCCGGGAATATTTGTGCGTTGCGATTATTTGGGTTCCGTTAAAAAAAAAAGCCGGACGTTTTGAGATGAAGAATGATTTTATCTGCGGAGGAAAGTTGACGAATGTTTTTGAATCAATGTTAAATAATTTTTGCGACGAAATTGCAATAGCCATAATCGTAATAATAGTATTTCGTTAATTATTTATTATTCTGTAATATATAATTTATTTATTAATATTATATAAGATATATTAAATATGATATAATATTATTTTAATATATATATTGCAAAGCGTGTAAATTGCCAATTTCAAATTTCAAAGACTTCGATACGCATAGGTAAGAAGGTCAAACTTTTTTTGTCGATTCTGAAACAGATTTGAGGGATATGACACTAAACGTCTAAATATAATAAGTATTTCACGTTTTGCGCCTGCCAACAAATTTGGCGATTCATTTTTATGATACACTATTCATTATTATTATTATTATATAATGATAAGTATCATAAATGTATCCATCCATTTGAAGGCTACTACATTTCGGGTACTAATTGTTGCAGCCGAAGAATCAATCAGCAATCTACTCGCGTAATACTGGCAATTATACCAGCAGAAAAACCGAGACCAGACGATTCTTGACGTCAGGAGTGGCGGGAAAAGAGGGGTTGGCAGGGTCACCTTGAATTGCCATTTCCAGGTGATAGTGTGAATGAAATGATCGAAGAAAGCTGATATGTTGTCTTCTGATCAAAAGTAACGGATCATTTAAAAAAGAAGTGCATTCGTGGTAGGAGGGTTTAGTGAATCAAGGCTATTGAGTGACTATAAAAGCTCTTTCCACCGAGTGGGTAACCACAGTCTTGAAGAAAAAGTTCTTGACTTCCAGAAGGATTAGTTTCTTCAAAGATGCAATTCCTGGTAAATAAACATAGAATGAACAAAAGAAATCTTGATAGAAAGGTGACAATTGAATGGAACGTCTCTGGACAGATAATTCTGGTGGTAGCGATAGCTGCGGTCTCGGGAGCCCCCAGTGGGATTCTGGGCTTTCACGAACTGGAAGGTTGGAGCGGTGCAACGTTAATCGGTGGTGCGAGGGTAGCCGCACCGCACGTGGGCGTAGCGACCATTTCTGGACCTGTAGTTGGTGGCTCATTGGTCTCTGGGGCTGTCGCCGGACCAACTTTGGTGAAGGGAGCTGTTGCTGGGCCATCAGCTGTCATTGGATCCGTAGCTGGACCAACGATCGTCTCTGAGCCCGGACTTGGATTGACTGTTGTTAATGGTAATCCCGATTCAGCTGATAAGTGAAAACCAAACGTGGGCTGCCATCGATGGAAGTTGATTTGCCAGCAACATTTATCGATCACTTCATAACCTTTTACAATCTAGTTGAGAATGTTAACAAGTATCATTCAGGGTCCTAAAGAGTGGGGGCCAGGAGTTTGAAGAGCTTGCTTGGAGATCCTGAAGCAACTGATTAATGATTCTAAGAACTTCGTTTCAGGATCCTAAAGAGCCGGCTTCAGGATCTTGCTGAGTTTACGTAAAAACCCTAACGAGTCTACTTCTGACCCTAAAGAGTCTGATTTAAGACTCCACCTCAAGAATCGACTTCAAGAATCTAAAACTCTTGCTTTCAGGAGGTTGGGTCTCCCATGGAGTTTTAGGTCATGAATCGCATGGTGCCGCAGTTGTAGGACCGGATGGTGGTTCAGTTCTGGTTACCGGGCCTGGTGGTGAATCAATCTCCACCCACGGTTCCGGCCACGGGTCCATTTTGGCCAATCACGCAATTCATGGAATCTGGTAGCTTTTGTTGCCGGTGAATGAAGTGAAAAGTGGATCGACAGCCATCGAAACGACTCCAAATCACCATTGAAATATTCTACTTTCTTCGAAGCATGAAAAAATGAAAAAAATTTTCGACTACATCTGTAAATTCAATTCGCGATTACTGAATAAATGTTGCTACGCAACTCGACCTGGATTCATTGCTCCGGATTATTCGGTGCTCTCCATCGTTAATTGCTTGGCTATTGAATGAACGAACTGTCTGATGAAGCCTACCGAACGAGTATTCACTCGATCGCTCCGCAAACAAACTCTTTTTATAGCCAATATTTCTTCTTTGGTTTCTCGCTCGATTAAATCTCCCCATCATCCCCATCGGTATCAGGATCACAATTGATCCTGATAACTGAATGGGGAAAATTAATAGAGCATTCTTCATGAATATAAAGGATTATTAGGGGTTACCAAACACAGGAAAGCCTCAAATTAGGCCTAGAAAAGCCCTCAAAAGCCATCAATTGACAATGCCTATTTTGATGGCCACGATAAAACCAGATTTACCTGTTATTAGGTATTATAGTATAAATGAATAATTACTAGCTTCGACTAAATCGTTTGTGGTATTTTACTTACGGATTTCGCTTACTCAACAATAAGTAAAAATAAGATTTAAAATGTTAGGGATTGAAATATTTGTAACATTTTATTTACAACAACTTTATCAACAAATCTGAAGATTTTTATTTACAATTCCATAACATTATGGTGGAAGGGAATAGAAAATAGGAATTGAAAGTTAAATATATCTTGTTACTAGAAAACTATGAGGTTTTCACACCTCAAAACGGTTTTTTTTTTTTTTAAATATATATATATACGTGGCCCTTGGATTTCGATGAAGAACAGCGTACCCAAAAATGAATTCCGGTCTATTGAGGGCCCATGTGATTCTATCTAATAGAGGACCCAATAAAGTCAGGAAAATTGAACGTATGAGTCCTACGAAGGCTCCAATGAAATTTTCGGAAATTTGGGGCCAAGTAGATCATTCAGTTAGATGACCTTTCGTTACGGTCATGATCGTTTGATCCTCTACCAATTGTTTATTCCGTCAAGTTTACGCGTTGAGGGATACGCCACTCGCATTGGAATGTTCCATCGAGGGGTGAAACGACAATTCGCTTGACGTACGTTGCCAGAGAGCAGAATATAGAATTCAGCTTCGTCACCAGCCCGGAAAACGTTCCCGGACGCAGTGATTCGCGTTTAATCACGGCCCAATGACCGAGGATGGCCGGGGATATTCCAACCAGGAGCTCAAGCGGCCGAGAGCAACTGCCAGCGAATTTGTAGGCTCCGTTTGCTTTGCATTGTCCAATCTATTTTCCCTACTCCTCTTCTATCGTCATCAACGATATTATTACGGAAATTTGTCAACAAAAATTCGCTACGCTTTCCATATTTTTTGTTTCTCTTTTATTACAGATTTTTTTTCACTATCGCGTGCACCGATTTTACGCCTCCTTGAGCGAAATAATATTCCGGACACTGTCAACAGGCGCAGTGCAGCGTGTACAATTTTTTTTTTCGTTTTTATTTTTATTGATGCATTTTTATGTTTTTTTTTATCGTTGTAGAAATTTTTAATATATTTAAAAGGCCTGTAGGAACATTCGATAGTAGAATATTGATGATTGGCTTAGCTGGGGCCTGGGTTTTTTTACGTCGTGATTGACAATTACCTAAATTGGGATGAGGGGGAGACGTATTTAGTATTCCGAACAATCCGCTCCTTTCCAAAATATCGCACGACGAAAATTGACGGAGATATTCCATGTTGAGCTTGATGCTGATCAAATGAAGCGTCTCAAATGTTACGCATGCGCGATTTTTTTTCTCACAATAAAAAGATCTTCGAGAATTATTGCAATTACGATGCAGCTCTTGGAATTTTGAAAAATTTCTGAAAAGATCCAATAACGATTCCAGAAACAGATCTATCGAAAATTGAAGGGAAAAGTGCAGAAATAATTGGAGAAGAAATGCACCGAGCATAAAAAAATCTATCTAAAACTCCAGAAACAAATTCCGTAGACAAATCCATAAAAAATGTCAGAAAACAAATCGCATCGTTCGACTAAAATAAGCGTAACTTTGTAATTTTCAACAATTGCAAGTTTCGGTTAGTTTTAACTTATTCTTGAAAGTTCAGACTAAAACTATATGAAAGAAAACAAACGATTTTTTATGTTTCCAGAGAGAAAGATACTCCCTCAAATGATAGTGAGTGGCAACTATAGATCAAGAACGATTATAAAATGTAGAGCTGATGTGGTCTTCCGGTTTCCAGATTCCCGTTGTATTTGAATTCCGATTAAATGTCGCGGAGTTAACCACACCCAATAGTAGGAGTCAGGAAGGAGCAACTTCCATCTCTTCGATCATGACTTAATGCGTGCAGGGTTGAATCAACACGGCGAAGGCCACCAACCATTTGCCAGGATGTAGGAGCGATAATGGCGCTGTATAAAAGCGAGGGCGTTAGAGGGTTGAGCATCAGTCAACGTCGACAGCTAACTAGAGCACTCAACGCGACTAACCGACCCAACATCCAGATCAACCATGAGGGTCTTTGTGAGTAAATCATGACGACACGTTAAAAGACTATTAGAGTTTTAGCTCAAGAAAGAAAGCACATTAGCTAGAGAAACCAATAGAGATTTTATTTGATGTACATTTGGTTAGGTATAATGATTCGGTTGTTTATCAAAAACCTTCCAATCTTTGAGGCCTTCCAAAGTTTGAGAATTTTTATCGGCGACAGAGAAAGAATATCTTTCTAATTAACTTTCGTAAAAACTAATGCCGGCACAAATCTGGAAATCTTGAACAGGTCTGAAAAAAACAATTTTTTCAGATTGTCTGTCATGAAGGCTGCTGTATACAGAATCTGGTCATCTTTATCAACAGTGAAGGAAGGATTCCCCTGTTGAAAGCTTTCTAAATTATATTTCACGATTATTTATTTACTCAACTTCTAATCATTTTTATTGGCTATTGAGAAACCTGTTGAAGACCTTCCAGATCTTACGCAGTCATTGGCATGGTGAAGCTTTTCTAGTTTTCATCGACTGGCCAAAAACAGGCTGTTGAAAACCATTTACATTGTCATGAAGCTAACCCACTCGAATGGTGGTAAACCTTCACTTGCTCTTCAAAAATGCCTGCGTGTCGAAGACCTTCCAAATCGTTTTTCATCGTCGTTTACCCAATAAAGCTGTCTAGTCATCATTACCTGTTCATAAATACTCAAATATCGAATTTCTTTCTTCAACATTGATCAATATAAACTTAAATAACGTTTTACCACTCTTATCCATTGCAACTGCAGTTTATCATCGTTCTGATGGCGGTCGCAGCGTCGGCAACTCCGGAGCGTCAACGACGTTCTCTCGGTTGGGGTTGGGGTGGATGGGGTCATGATGGGGCGGTGATCGTTGGTGGTATCGCACCTGCCACTGCGGTGATCGGGCCCTCATCTCCATCAGTCGCAGTTCTTGGACCCGCAGCTCCCAGCGCTGCTGTTGTCGGTCCTAACGGAGGATCAGCCGCAGTCGTAGGACCATCTGCTGGTAGGTTTCACGTTGAAGCTCCAGCTATCTTTCGGTCAAAAAATGACGATGACTTTTTTTGAATGTCACCTTTATTTTTTTATCAAACCTCATAATGAATAAGAGATTCATTCATGATTATTTTCGATGACGATTTTTTAGCTTCTTCCATAATTGCTGGACCATCCGGTTCAATCGTCACTCCAGGACTTGCCAGCCACGTTTCTGCTGGACTTATCGGTGTCCATGGCATTTGGTGAATGATCAATGGACTCGTGCGAATAGACAATTTGTAATTTCTCTTTTGCCAAGTCTATTGATTCCTCAGGCTTCTGCAAAAAACTCGTTCGACCTGATTCCTCTCGATGACTCCTGTTCTCATTCGTAAAGCTCACTTCGGTGATCCTCTCTAATAGAACTCATTGACTTTTGTGATTTGTATCAACATTTTTCGATCACTGCATAAATGTTGAAAAATAATTTTTAAAAAGTGTATAAACATCAAAGGACAATAACAAATTTATCTCGTTGTCAGTCTCCTCTTTTATTAAGCGTTTCTGATGGCTTTGTTCAAGAATTATAAAGTTCTTGAAAACGTTCCCTCGTATTCGCACGATCGATCACTACTCGAGCGAATGGGCTACCGTGCTTATGAAACCCGTGACCTCCTATCAGATGAATTCTCCATCCAGAAGTTTTCCAATTTCCATGCAATTCTACAGATGATCTCAACGGACCGAGAAGAGCTTTTCCATTTCACTGTTGAATTTATTCTGGTCTTTACCTTGATCCAATGATACTCTTGTAGTAGCTTTTGAAGAACATTTTAAATACGAGATGACGAATTCTGCGTTCTTTATGAAAGATCACAGCGTTGGCTCATTGATCTTGTAGCTTGCATCAAACCAAGTGGAGAGTTCCACATCACGTGGAGCATAAATGCCTTGGGGCATGTTTAAATATTGGCTGTCAATCAAAATATTGCACATTTGCGATTGATACAAAGAAAGAGCTAGAATTATTATTTAAGGGAAAGACGAACACCCTGGAAACTTTCGACACAGCACCTCGTTACGTCGATAATGACAATTTTGGAGTTTTGCGCTGCGAGTAACTACCGACGGATGGCGAGCCCCGGACGCGAATTCGGCCTTGAAGTCAAGACTTTTCAGGCGAAGAATCGTGGCAGGACAATTGCAACGAAAACACACACGTATATGTACCTGTGTTAACTGATACTCACAGAAATATAAATAATATATACTTTCCGGGAAAAGCATACGAAATATCGATATGAATCCAACGCTATTAAGTTAGGCTTCTCCAAACACTCTCATTGAATCTCTATAGCGTATAAGAAGCTCAACCTACGACCTTTTCAAATTTCGTGATTTTGGAGATTCCAGAAAAGTGGCTGGGGTAGTCGGCCATTTTGATTTTTTTAAAGTATTGAAAGGGCCTATTTAGTCGAAAATTTTCAGTTGATTACGAATATCAACGAATTTTCGTCAACAGTACGACACGAAGCAAAGAAAAACGTGTTTATAGATGTTTTTTACGATTTTTTCATAGAAATTTTGGGTTCTGGAGAAAATAAATGGTAGATTCGTGTTCAGGGGATCAAACTACATGTAAATGGACCAATACAAAAATATAAAAAAACCAAAATCTTTTTGGATTTTTGGGCAAAATAAGTTTTTTTACTCAATCATTGATAACTTTTTAAAATCCGATGATTTTTCGATTTTTGGCAGAATTTCAAATTTGGACCATCGATTTTTGCAAATTTTTCCATACATACCCCTTTGCCTCTTTTTTTGCCATTTTTCAACTGGTCTTTTCGGGAAAACTATAAAAGATATCGATACGAATCCAACGCCATTATTTAAGTCAGGCAAAAACCTTTTCCAAACCCCCCACAATGAATCTCCATGGCATATAAGGAGCTCACTCTACGACCTTTTGAAATTTCGTGATTTTTGAGATTCTTTTGCCGGGGGAAGTCGAAAATTTTTTTTTCTGATTTAACACTATTAAAAGAGTCTGTTTATTCGGAATTTTTCTTCTGATTACGAATATGCCCGAGTTTTTGCCGAAAGTAAAAAATTAGACTGGGAAACTGCAAAAAACTTTTCTAGAATAATTTTTGGATGCCTGCTGCAGTTTACAGTAGCTATCGTAGCGACGGAGGTTACAAATTAGGGCAGTGAACAAGTCAAAAAATATATTGATTCTTCGGAAGGATGCAAGCGCACTCGGTAAGAACGGAGAATGCGAGCCGCTGCGCCGCCAGTGAGGAAATCGTTTAACTGAATTTTCTTGATGGACGATAAGATTTTGATCTCTGGTGGTACATTTTTGTCACATTTATTTGTCACATTAATTTAGTGTTCTTACTAATTTATTAGTAATAAAAAAGTTAAGGATTTGTATTAACAATGAAATAATCAGCGATCATTGAAGAGGATATCAGCACTGAGAAAAAAAATGTTAATTATGCTGGAGAATTTCATTTATTCAACCAATTTCATTCAATACGATTCAATAAAGTCTAATATTAGGATTATGATCCAAAGTACATCCGCAAAATCACTCGAACGTTTATTTGCCAAAACAAACTTTTGCAGGATGAAGGCATTGTAGAATCCGTGGAGTTGCCTGAACATTCATTGGGTCTTCAGATATTTTGATGATCAGATGTATCGGTAGATCAAAGCCCATTGCCTCATCCCCAAACTCCAGGAACTACAACGGCATGACCCCAAGGATGAACCGCAGACACGACAGCTCCTCCAGGTCCTGCTACAACAGTGGCCCCTTAAAAAATCAGTAGAATTCCTATAAGTCACCCAACTTGCACTTTGCCTTCTGCTCGAATAATGGAAGTTCGCAAATGGACCAAAAGAAACATCTGATACCTTCATTCCTCTATCAAACTTTCCAAAAATTCTAGGAGTACCAAGAAACACTTGAATACCAGAAAGACCCTATAAATTTTGTTGGTTCGAAAAAAATTATAATTTCTATAAGTTCCATTGACCAAGATTAGTATCCTATAAGTTGTTTTGAAATATATTAGAAACCCTATGGTCTCTTTTGAAAAACATTAGAATTTTTATGAGTTTTTTTTGTAAAACATTTGAATCCTTACAAGTTCCCTTGAAAAGTATTAGAAATCCTATAAGTTCCCTTCAACAATATTAAAATCCCTGAAAGTACCGTTCAAAACATTAAACGTAAGAAACGACTAATATAACATTACAATAAGTCATAGTCGTTCGTTTCGATCTATTTACGAATTTCCTAGAATTCTAATGGATCAGAAAATGCATACTAGGCATTTCCTAATTTTATTCCACCAGCTTCCAAATTCCGGTTTACCAGAATTCTGAAAATCCACAAATGGATAAAAAGGACCGGCTGATATCCTAGTTAATCAAAGTACCACAAGTTCCTTGGTATTCCAAACTGCCACCCAATTTTCCCTCCATCAAAGAAGCTCTAACCGAGATAAGACGGATTGTACCTTACCGTGAGCTGGTGCAGTAACGACCGCACCACCCAAGGCATGACCAAGTACTGCGGTTCCTGGTGCCAAAACCGGAAGACCCAAAACACTTCGGCGTTCCCGGTCGGGATGAGCAGCAACCGTAGCAACCGCCACAGCGAGAACGATGAGCTGATTTAAAGCAAATGGCAATTAGAGTAATCAACGAATCAGATGGCAGACGATGAAGGATCCAATTGCCCATTTCCTATATTTACCAAGGTTTTCATGTTGGACCGTTTGGGCTGTAGATTTGCTGATGCCAGAGAACGTTGACGGTAGGGAGAAACTGATGACAAGCCTCTGATGGTTTTCAACATTTATACTCGTCGCCAAGAACGAATAACGTTTCATTCTCCTTCCTGTTGACTTCCTTCTCTGATGCTAGTGCCATTTCCATGCTGACTGGTCATTCGTATCTTTGAACTCCCCCAGAGCAACATCTAGTGATCGACGTGAAACTGGATTTCTAATTATTGCATCAGGAATTCCATTTTGATCTCCAATGAGACCGTTATCTTGAATAAAGTTCAAGGTCACACCACTTGCGTTCGAAGTGACGTATCAAAGATTATTCGTGTCATTTGCATTGGCAATTTTCCTCGAGATAAGCGATCGCACTGGATCGAGTTCGAGCTCTCGATTCCTTCTTGGTCGATATCCATTCAAGGAAGACTGCTTTTGATGGACTTTCGCGCAGGAATCGAAAGGTTAGCTTGGCTATCCTTTGTTTCTCATTTGTCATCCAAGTTCAAGGCCGTTGTTCTGTTCCGAGAAAAACTAAAATCTGGATCGTCATATATAAACGAGACTCTCGATCGGATTAATCAGTTGTCTCCGATCTTCATCAGATGCTGACAAATACGATGATTTGGCTGGTAGGTTTTGTTTTCTGTTTCTTTGTTTGTTGGTTTACATTGTCTTTTTTTTAGTTTTTTATTGATCGTTGTTTATTATTAAGTTTCGTTGACGTTTATGGTAGATTTTTAATTTTATAGATTATTCATAGATTTTTTATTTTTGATAAATTTTGGATTTTCATAGGTTTTTTAAATGTTCGATAGATTTTTGGTATCTTTTTGGTAGGTCAATGAAAGTTTATTAACTGTTTTGTTTTCACTAGGTTTTATTCACCTTTTTTCGTACGCTTCTGTTGACTATTTTTCTTCGTTTGTTTTTCTTTGCCTGTTTTTTTTTTGAGATTCTCGTTGACTATTCTTTTTGTAGGTTTCTGTGGACTTTAGGATCGAAGTAGCATCAATGCCTGTAGATTCTTAATGTTTGATATCTTTGGTATTCGAATCAAGATGGATCTTTTATTTATCAGCCTCTGGCTCTCTCAGGCATCAAGACGAAACCCTTTTTGTTAACATTCAGGAAGGCTGACGAACCGGAATAGTTCTCCGAGAAAGTTAAACCGAAGTACTGGAGGAAAGCTGATTCTAGCATGTACTGGCGAAAGCCAGTACATGCTAGAATCAGGCCTAAAAACAAAGAGTCGAATTTCACTCGCACACACACACACACATATAGACGTGTACACACTTGGTGTTTTACATTATATTTTTGGAGTAGTGTGTACGTATAAAGAGGAAAAGAAAACGTGAACGAGCGATGCGAATTTCTGAGCTGGAGGGGCTCAACTTCGTTTGTCGAATTTCATTTCGCTCGGAAGATCAAAGGTTCCGCGGAATATTGGTGTTTTACTTTTTTTTTTCTCTGATTTTCGTTTTTTTTCTTGCTCTCCTATACTTCGAGTCACTTTTCATTTAACTATTTCTATATCGAGGAGTTGGTAAAGGTTTTGCGCTCAGGAGTCTTCGTGGAGACATTTATCAAAATTGAGCGTTTGCTCTTTTCATTTTTTTACAATTTGTTTTTATTATCAGAACTTTTCACTTTTCTTTTTATTACAAAATTAATTGAAATTATAATTTTTATTTTGAGTATCCGGAGTTTCAGTTTTTCTTTTTAATATTATTGAAATTTTAGTCTTTCACTTTTCTTTTTCAATCAGAACTTTTAATTTTCCTTTTTATTATCGTTTCGAGTTTGATGATTCCTTTTTTTTCAATTTAATATAAGAATTTTTAGTCTTTATTTTTACTATTAAAACTTTTCATTTTTATTTTTATTACAATTTCAATTTGAACTTTACAATTTCCTTCTTATTATCAATAATTTTTATTTTTCTATTTATCATCATCTCATTATAGATTTAACACTTTCCCTTTTGCTGCCATAATTTAAAATTTCTCTTTTTACTATAATACCAGTTTGAATCCTTCACTTATCATTTTATTGTAATAACATTTCATTATCCTTTTTATTATAAAAACTATATTTTAAAATTCCCTAAAAGTGAAATCAGAGCCCATGATCAAATTAAAAATGAAAGTTTAAACAAAAGAAAAGAAAAAATCATTGAATAAATAATCTCAAAATAAGAGTCGAAGTGAACGAAAAGTTTCTTACGAAAAATGAATATCTCTGGGTGTGAAAAAGCTTTCATGGAGGAGAACCGAGTTCAGATTGTTTCTCAAAAGACAATATCGTCCCTTAGTAACTGGTGTGACGTTGTGAAACACGAGGTATCTCAGTTACAGGAGATAATATTACTTATCTGCCATTGAGTGGACATTTGAATGAGGAGCCTGGGGAAGCCAGAGAATGGCAAGAAGGCGAGAGGGAGAACAATGTTGTCTACACAGCTCGAAATTGCCATGCATGGCATAGCTGACTAAACGGCATGGTTGAATATCTATATTGAAGATAGTGGGTTTGTGCCCCCAGGAAGTTTACGGCTTATCTGTCAGCCATCTACTCTAGTTATTGTCATATCAGAGAAGGGATAAGGAGTGATAATGGGGATGAATCTGAGGGCTCGGATACATCGTGCTATTTTCTCTCGAAGATTCTCTCAACAATAATTTCCATACAACCTTATCCCAAACCTTCCAGTATTCTCCATAATTATTGGTTTCCAGTTTTTCTTGATTTTCTTGGTTCACTTGATTTTTCAATATTTTCCTGTTTTTTTTTGGTTTATATTTGTTGGGTTTGGGTTTTTACAGTTTTTAAAGCGATTCGGGGCAAGTGTGCACACTACGAGGGTTCTTTGGGCTTAAAGTATATAACTAAAAGTACTATTAGCCTACAGCTTTGTTCAAATTGAAGGAATTATGAATTTAATGGATCGTGTCGTATTTGTTTAGCCTTTTGATTAACCATTTTAACAATAAATGATTTTCTCAAAACGTTTAACAAATTTTGAACAGTTTTTTTTGTTAATATATATTTATTAAATAATAATAAGTGATATGAAGATATATATATATATATATTAAATATAAATATATTTCATATATATATGTTTATTTTTATATTTATATGAGTTTATTATTATTATTATTATTATCTAAATTTTTGTATTTCTTATAAATTTCTAATTCTAAATAATTTATTATTTATCTAAATTTATATTAACCTTGTAAATAAGAAATACCTATTAAATAGTAATAACACATAAATATATTTCATGAACATTTTTATATTAATATTGGTCTAAATGTACATTAATTAGGCTAATTTATATCAAGCTTTGTAAATAGATAATGCAATAATAAATAAAGAGGGATAAAAGTTAATTTTCTATTTTACATGATACACATGATCCGCTATTAAAAGGAACAAAAAAATAGAGGTTTCAGGTTTAGGTTTAGAAGCTTCGTTAGCTCTCTCCGAAGCTTGTGAGATGGAATCGGACGGATGTTATCCACGTAATTAATCCGCTAAGATATGTCTTGTCCCATCCAGGCTGGTAAATCCTCGGATAATTATCATCGGATATTATGATGATGGTAGTGTAGGAGAACTGGATCACGCGTCTTCCTTCGTAGAAGATATTGGATTTCCGAGCTACCAAATTACGTAAATTCAACCAAGAGTTTGCCTCGTCAAGGTATAGCTTGTTTCGGATAGTGAAGACGCAGCAGTGGTCCACGCTGGCTGAATAGATTCCTCTCAAAGCTAAATTTCGACCGGCAATATGCCCCGGAAGTTGGCGACCTTCGAGTCCCCTAAAGTCGATTGGGAAACTTTGCTCAGCCAAGCATGGGCTTATTAGGATGATATTGCTCGCTGCAAGACGAGTTATGACTACAAAAGTCGTAATTTCTTGGTACGTTTATTAAGGCATCGACGCATCCGTGGATGCCCAGTGAGATAAACCGATCAATTGATCCTTTCATGAAAAAGTTTATCCTGCCCTACTAATTTCCAATTTTGCGATGGGCTATAAAATGTAAGACGTGCTGGAACCTTCAAGATAATAATCCAAAGCGAATAAAGTTTGGTAGCTCAACGTTTAATTCCAGACTACAAAGCTGATCGCCTGTACCAATTTCACCACTCGATTGGCAGACTTTTATCGAGTTTTATTGGTACTTTGTTATTGTGTACAACAGTTGGTGGGATCGATTTTCGTAAGCTGCAACGCCTACAGCAGCCTGTGGCCGCCTCATGGACTGCTAGGTCCAGTCGCATCAGCAACAGGTGCTATCACTGGTGTTCCTTTGGTCTCGACTGTGGTGCAGCCATTGGCAATTAGTACTGTGCCAGCCAAGACTACTGTTGCAGGTCCAACTTCCGGTGCTACTGTCATCAAGGGATCGGTCGCTGGACCTGTCTGGATAACAGCTGGATCGAGTTCATCAGCACTTTCTGGAAGTTTACCTGTTCCAGCTGATCAAGGTATTCGTAAATCCAAATTGTGCCTAATGCGGAACTAAACAGAGACTGGGACAATGTCGTCATCGTTCATCAATGTAGAATTGTGTAGACATTACGATCGTTTACAGATTTACAAACAATTTGCATGTCTACGTTTAGATCAACGTAAATCTAAATGTAGATCTAAATGTAGACTTAAATGTAGACAAAAACTGATCAAATGTGTGTCTACATTCAGATCAATGTATACAGTAGGTGTATCCCCAATGGATTTCTTTCATTTCCTAATTTGCCTGAAGGTTCAGTAGCTATTGGGAGTTCATCCGATGGATCAATCACCGTGACTGAAGAATTGGATGGATCCACCAGGACAGCAGTTGTTGGCCCTTCGACTGGACCTGTCGTTGTGGCTGGTCCAAACGCTTCTCCACCAGAAACTCCTCCGCTGGTTGTTCCCGTGTCTCAAGTTGATGGAGTTTTGGATAGCAGCGTTGGGCTGCTCGGTTCTTCAGCTGCAGTCCTTGTCAAAGGTATCCAAAAATTCGTAAGACTGATTCGGACCAGGTTCGTGACGATTAAATGGTTGATTATTTTTGTTCTTTCACGTTATTTGAAACCTTTAAGGGTTTCGAAGCGATTTTTGTCGAAAATTTATTTTTAAATATTTTTTTCGTCCGTTGAAGCAAAATAACGGGCAATATTATTGGGGATCTTTCAAACAACTGCCAGTTTGTTATTCAAGAGTTTCAGAAAACAAAAAACGACAAGGACCCCAAAATTTATTCTAGTTTAAATATTTTCAACCAGTTTATGATTCGGATTAACTGGCAAGGCTGTGGAGGCTATTTGGTCTACTCTGCCCAGATTAAAGCGTTTTGACCAAAGACCTGCATGTGTTCGTTTAACGTGACCTAGAGCCGCCATTTTGAAATGTTTAAACAAAAAAACTACCGTTTACTATTCATTGATGAAAGAAGAAGATACCTTAAAACCAATGTCCAAGCGTATTTATTTCAAAGAAAAAAAAATCCCAAAGTTCGTGCGACTCGTTGAGAAACTAAATGCGTGAAATTATTGATTCCAGGTACCAGTGCCGGCTCAAAGGTCATCGAGGGTTCATCAGCCGGTCCTGTTATCTCGCAGGAGATAATAGACAACAGCATACTCGTCTTTGAGCCCAAAGTCAAAGTTTTGACACCTCCGATAGCTGATGGCATCCTTGTGACCGGATCACCAAAAATCCAAGTGTCAGGGTCATCAACCGGCGGAGGCACCACAGCACGACTAAAATCTGCCACCGCTTTCATCTCTGGGCCATCAGGAACGATTGTCACTTCAAACAGGAAGTAGCTAGGGTCTTCCGACTTGGAATACTAATTGCCACTAATTAACACTAATCCTTCAGCTGCGCAACGCTCAGAATACGACCCCATACTTCATTGGATGTCATCATGCATGTACCGCAGAACAATAAAGACATCAAACCGTAACTTAGAGATACGAAGAATTAATGACCTCTAAATGCCTCAGACATGTTTTGAGAGTCCTTCATACCCTCACTCGGCTAAGTTACGTATTACGATCAAGGATCTTAAGGGGCGTTGCATTACGAGCAGTTTGCTGCTCTCTGGAATGTCATCATGCGCGACGGTGCACCAGCTTGCTCTTGGCTCGTATGTTTCTCCCACATCTCCTTGAATACTGAAATTAAGCTGCCGGATCTTCGCTGAATGTTCCTGATATAAATGCCAGTTTGTTTCACTTCCGCAGCTCAACGGCTCAACCTCCAAAATATTTCGTAGCTTTGATAACCCTGATAGCCACATTTTCTTATAAAAGCTTTAATTAATAAGTATATCTTAATTATTTATTCAATAAATTACTCATTGCAAATTATGCCTGTAGAATCATGGTTCTTTTTTAATGTTAAGGTTTTTTTCGTTACTTGTACTTTAGGTATTTATTGATTTTAGTAACAGATTTTATTAACATTGTCATTTTATTTTTTCATGATCTTTTTAATTTTTTTATTTTATTTTCTCATGATTTTATTAAGTTTGTCATTTTTTTTCCAATAATTTTAACACCTTAGTTATATTATTTAGTTATAATGCTTCGTAGACTTCTCACCCCTCACGAATGGGGTTGGTCGCAATCAAGCAATCGTTTCCGTCGAGTTCCTTTGCGAAGAAGCACAACGCCATGAAATTTTATAGAGTGTGTACCGGAAGAGTACTGGAATTATGGTTGCAGAGTGAGTTTTATGACGTCGTAGGTGGGTGGCTAGTTGGCTCAACAAATTCGTTGGGTTGTCCTCGCGAGCAGTCGTCGCGAAACAAATGGACGGTTGGTTTATCGTGAGGGGGGCGGGAATCTCCACCCTGTTGTTTCGGACTTATCCGCGTTGATACAGGAACCCAACAGTGGGATGGTTCGAACCGAGGAAGAGAGTGAAAATAAACGTGGTCGAGTGCATCCCGGGTGGCTTTCAATGTCCGCTCGTAGAATCGGACAAAAGTATGGCCGCAACTTCATCCTCTCATCCTTGACTTACAACTTTATATTTCTTTCGTACACCCCAACTACCGACCCACAACTTACGAATACATTTATATACGTTTCTTTCTTCGAGACTTTTTTCGAACTTTCAACCGGTGAAAAAAGTTTTTCAGGACGCCGGATCTAAACGTTTTCGGTGAACCGCTCGAGCGCCTGCGACCTATGTGAAAGAGAATTCTGGGACGTCTGCTCTTTGAGCCAACACCATGGGCGTCCATGGCGCCATGGGTTTGTCATGAAAAACCTCCAAAAAAAAACCTCCAACTTTATGGGGGGTAATCCTTGATGCTAGACTGCTTTTTAACCGACTTCTCAAAAAGAGGAACGTCCATGTTTCAATGTGACGTATACAGGATGAGTCACGAGAAACGAAACAACCGAATAGCTTTGTTGGATTTTACTTTAGTGCCCTTTAGTATATAAGAAATGTAGAAAATCGCCATTTCAATTACACTATCGGAAAAAATTAAGGGATAAAAAGAAAGCTGAATTTTAGCGGTTTTTCAAATGGCTGTATCTTCGTCAGAAATACTCGTATCGGACTAAAAAACAAAATCAATTTGAAGCTTGAAGTCTTTAGTTTTGAGATTTCAAAATCAACAAATTTTCTATAAGCTCGTCAAGTTCCGGATATTCTATATCGGAATTTCAGTTTCAAAGGACTCACTTTGCTTTCGTAATGACATACTTTTTTTCGGTCATACATAATTATATATACACCCTGTATATGAATATACAGGGTAGGTAAAAGTACACAAATCCGTGGAAATTACGGTGGTTTCGTTAAGAAAAAAAACAAGCTCGATTTTTAAATAGTTTTTAACGAAGAATCCATCGGTGACCTTCGATTTGACCTTGAACTTTATATACTAGGTCATTTGAAGTTCAACTTTGTTTTCTTTTTAAATAATAACCCCTATTTTCGATATCGGCAATCAAAAGAGTGGAAAATTTATATTAAAAAATTTTGAAAGATTTAATTTTTGCAATGACCTTTATGAATATCCGATAATCCAGACCTTAACCTTAATAACCTTAAAATAACCTTCAGCTGACTCTCAAGGTCACATCTGACCAATGACCTGAGTATATATTTAAGCGTAAAATGATCTGTTATTTCGTATGTCGATTACGTCAGCGTTGAAAAAATTATTATTTATTAAGGTGTCGAAAAATTTTTTGAAATAGCAAAATTCACAATCACTTCGAGTGAGTTGTACAAATACTTTTTTTTCTCAATCTACAGTAATTGAGAATTGATCGTCCCATTTTTTACTGCCGAAATTAGCCTCGATACCAGACATTATAATTGGTTAGATTTCCGTTCGATTTTATCGAGCTTTATCAAATTCGATGCTTATGAGGTGGAAGAAATTTGATAGACAAGTGTCTTTTATTGCACTGCCCATTCTAGCGCGTGAATGCGGCTTCGCAATTCGACGATGATGATGTGTCAATACCCAATATTGTATCACAAGTAAGCTAATTTTAACACAATGTCATTATGGGCCACTATAAGTCTGGAAATTACCGTTGATTGTCGGCCTTGATCAGGGATATAAAAAGGCAATCAAACACACCACCAAAGAGCACACTATCGAGACTTATCAACCGGTTAGTTTCACGTCGTCAAACTTTTTCCACTGAAAAAGCAAATTCAAGGTAACATTCCTTTTTTTTTAATTTATTATTTATAATTAATTCTAAATAAGCGTTGTAGAAAAAATCATCGTGTTAATTCTGCGAAATAAGAATATTAATTTATCGACATCATTCGTTAAAAATAATGATTATCGTATCAATTATGAATACAAAAAATTTTTTGTTCGATTTCTGATGCTTTTAAAATGCTTGCTAGATAAAATAGCCGATGATCGTGATTTCTAATAATCTACAAAAAAACGATCGAGTGGTTAATTCAAATGTAAATTTTATCAATTGATTTTGTAATTTTTGATAATGTAAATGGGAATTTTAACAATTGAAGTTAAACATTTTGAAAAACCTGATTACTCAAAATTTAACAAACGCTTTTCGAGAACACGAAAACATATAGGGTGTACGAAAAAAGGTATAATTTATTATACGTCACGTTTTTTTATTTCAGCGTAAAAATGTCTCGCTTCCTTATTTATCTTTTGGCATTTATGATGTCTGCTGCGATCGTGTCTTCACGAAAAATGCCGGTAAATAACACGGGCTTTCAAACATTTATTTGCGCATAAAATAAAACCCCGCTTAAATTGGATGCTCGAAATCGTAATGATTGACTAAAAGCACGGTTGTTTAAACCCAAACATTTGGATTTGGGTTAAAACCCAAATTTTTTGGCTCGTTTAAAACCCAAATTTTTGGACTCGTTTAAACTCAAACATTTAAATTGTTCGAGCCGACAAATAAACCCAAACATTTTAATCTTCGGATTTAGTTGAACCGAAAAATTCTAATGTTTGGCTTTGTTCAAATCGAAAGACTCGAATGTTTGGGTTCGTTCAAACCGAAACACTCCAATGTTTGAATTTATACGAACCGAAAAATTCCAATGTTTGGGTTTGATTAAATTAGAACCGCAGAATTAATTAGATTAACTGCGTCCAAAGTTTAAGTTCGATCTAACCCAGTTTTACCATATGTCAGCTTGAGTTTGTTGAGAAAGCGATCAGTCCGGTTAATCGGGGTTTGTCTGCTCAACTAATTAGCTTGCCGTCAGTTACTTATTGTAATAGCATTTGTGTATATATATATATATTTTTTTTTTCAAAACAAAAATACACAAGATTCCACGCATAGTCAACCATGCGGACCGTCAGTGCGTGGAGCGAGGTCACCTAGGAGTGTGCATGGTAAAGTAATGTTTTGTTATCACCGTTGGTAATTATTTACTTTATTGCCTTTTCGAATCTGGGAAATGTGGAAAATCGCAATTGTAATTATATCACGAGCGAACTTTAAAACCCCGTAATTTTTTATGGGAAACTGGATTTCAACTTCCCCCGACTGAATATCATCATTGATAACCCAATCAACGAAAATATTACAACAACAAAAATGTTAGACTTATAGTAACTTTTGCGGAAAAGTCACTAAAGTAATTACCTCGCTATTACTTGATGAGGTTATGAAAAGCAATGAACGTGCCATCGTGCCATTATCCAGTCGTTTTCTCAGGATACCCTACATCTTTCAACAACGATAAATTGCAACAATTTGGAATGCGCCAGCAAAATCCGTAATCCATCGAGAAACCATCGCGCCATGTCTACCGGGCGTGCTGCTGATGGAACTCACTGTGGCACAAATAAAGTAGGTATCATTTAACAGAGACTCCAATCCAAACCATGAACACTGAATCATGAAAAAAAAAACGACAGAATCTCAAAATCCTTCAATTTACGTGTTTTAGGTATGCTTCAGTGGCGAGTGCATTAATCTACCGTCTGGAGTAACGATGCCTAGGCAAATCCTCGAAAACCCCGAAGCTTATATTTGCTACCATCCCAACAGTATTTCATCGCCTAGCGTATAGAGATAAAGAAGAAAAACTGAACGTTTGTTTCAAGAAACGTTTCTTTTCATTTTGAAATGTTCTTAATTTTGAGAAAGATTCTTATCATAAACTTTTTTTGTTATCTTTGAGAAACGTTTCTTTTAGTTTTGATTTTTTATTATTTTGAAACGTTCTTATAATTACAAATTTTTTTTTTTGGTTTTTAAGAAACGTTCCTTTCCATTTTGATTCTTTTTTTAATTTTGAGAATCGTTTTTTCCATTTTGAATTTTCTTTTGGATTTCGAGAAACGTTTCTTTTAATATTGAAATTTTTAGTGAATTTTGAGAGACGTATCTTTTCGTTTTTAATTTTTTTTTATTTTAAGGAACTCTTAATTGATCGAACCAAATGTAAAATGAACCATCTGTATCAATAAAAGTCTAGTTTTGTACCAAATGTGAATGTCATTTGAATGTACGAGGTTCGTTAAAAAATAAAATGATTTTTCAACTTTAACGGGTCACGTACATTCGATTTTCAAAATTTGTTTGCTTTCTGTTATGTTAGTTCAAATTCCTCCAACATATGTTAATATTATCAGTCGTTTTGCACATTTGGATTGTTTTTATTAATAAATAAATATTTTCCAAGGAAAACAAAAAATCACCTTGTTTCGTTAACAAATCTCGTGTATATCAAAATATGTATATATCGTTCGGAGAAAATATCTTCGTCTTATATACGATAATCGCGCGTTTGAGATGAGAAGCGAAAGCCATTAATCATTTACTCGCGTATACCCGTCACTGAGAGGTGTCGCGACCGTATGCTTAATCGAAGGGAAACTCGTCTTTCTTCCCCCTCTACACTCTCGCGCGCTCTCTTTTTCGCTCTCACTCTACTTATCATTACATATAAATATAAATATATATAAGTTTCAAATATAAGGTAATCTAATACATTCTAAATAAGAAATATAATAATAATAATGATAGTGAGAAATCTACATGGGTTTATGTGTGGATATATATATATCCATCGAGTGAGTTTTATTCAAATTTATAAAAATATGATTAGATTGAAGTCAAATCGTATTATATATACATATAATACGATTTGAATCGTATTATATATAAATATAATACGATTGGACTTCACTCACATCAAATTTTTTAAAATTTTAATAAAAACCGATCCGATATAAATAAATATATTTTCATACCAATAAAAATTCATACGATTTAAATGCATATTTTTTAAATTAAAATAAAAACTCACTCGATTTGAATAAATAAATTTTCATTTAAATTTAAACCCATTCGATTTCAATAAATCATTTTTTATTTCAATACAAATTTATTCGATTTCAATAAATCAATTTATATTTCAATGAAAATTCCTTCGACTTAAATCAAACGAATTTTTGTCAATTTCTCTTCTTCTCTCTCTTTCTTTCTCCTCTCCCTTTCTCTCATCGCCATTCTCTCTTTCGTGATGTCACAGGGAAGTGAGTAAAATCGATTCGACGATTTTCGACGTAAGCGAAGATTTACCAACACTTGTGTGCGGGAAAGGTGGTGGGGGGTTTCATATGCATCCCCCCGCCCCTATCAGGGCACACTTCTATCCGTCCGACAGATGAGACGTTCTTTATTATTGGCGCCTCGTTCCACTGGGTCCATGAGCCAGCTACTGGAGTTTCGACCTGACCAAATTACTTCAGGCTATTTATTTTGTTTATTTTTTTTTTTTTAGCGCCACCATTCGTTTGGGTCTGGACACGTGGCAAAGTGATATCGCTGCAGATCAATCATTCAATCAGCACGAAGAATGGTCGACGAGTGTACGACGAGAATTTGTCATTGTCATATGATATTCTTGCCACTTCGAGTCTCGACTGGAATACTTTTCGAAATTCCAAAGCTCGAAGAAACGAAATTTTCATATCAATTCGTGCGTACAAAACGACATTTCTTTAATGATTGTTTATTTATTGTTTATGAACAAACGACGAATCAGTTCGTTATTTTTTAATCAATATTATATTATTGATCAACAAATTCGAAACTACTTCTTTCCTAATCAGTTCTTTAACTAATCCTTATTTTTTCAATAAATATTATTAATGGTTGATCAATCAAAAATTTGTTTGGGTTTGACAGGCCACTCAAATTTTTCAATGCTGTTTAAAAATCTTTTAGATGTTGTCGATGATATAATTAACCAAACATCCACGAGTCATTAAGAATCGAACAATTAATTTGTATAAATATTTTGTTTGAACTTTAATTTTTTTTAAATATCGTATGAAATTAATATAATTAATATAATATTAAGTAATTAAATACATTAATGGTCAATAAATAATTGAATTAATTGATACGACATAAGTGATACGAAATAATTAAATCACTTCGACATTACCTGTCAAATAAAATATCTTTCTTTGTAAACATTTTTCTCTAAATAATTAACAATTTTTCAATAAAACAAGATTCGCTATAAATATTACGTTTTTTGACATAAATAATTTCTAGGAATATCCAGACTCGAGGAATTCCAGATTCAATAATCGACTCATTCCCCCACCCCTGGCATCGATTTCCAAAATTCAGAGCTCAACACCTGTCGGATGGACTTGGCAATAAATTTATTTTCCGCGCGAGACATGTGGCTACCATACATGACACGTGTGTTTGGATAAGTCGGTACGCGGCATTGTACTCCGTTGCGTAAACAGAGTCAGCAATCAACCGTCAAGACGTTAACCTCTCCAACACTTTCCCTCCCTCTTGAACTCTCTCTCTCTCTCTCTCGGTACTGCGAGCTCACCGCGGACAAGCACCGTGCAACTTCACTTCCAGGTGAATTCAAGTGGATGCACATAGTGTGCGGAGAAATCCATCTATTTCAATGCTAAATCACCGTAAGCAAAATTCCCTATGCATAGGGTGGCGGATTTCAAGATGATTTTTTTAAAAAACCTTGAAAAATCAAGGAAAGGGTAAAAATGAAGGGTGAAGGTGAAAAAATAAATCTGTAGTCAATAATTTTCAAAATTTTAGAGTCATAATTTTTAAAATATGTATTTTTGATATGTATATATATATTTTTAAATGCAAATTTTGCAAATTAAGAGAATTGCTATTAAATTATTTTGCAATTAATTTTTCAAAATCAAGAGAAGGATTGAAGGTGAACAAATAAATCGATAGTCAATAAATTTGTTAGTCAACATTTTAGAGGCATAATTTTTTAAATATATATTTCTGATAGATATATATATTTTTTAAATGAAATGATACGTTTTTTTCGATTAAAAATAAATGACTTCGATTTAAAAAAAAAATATATATATACATAACATATTCTCATAACTTAAAAAATCACGTATTTTTTCAATAAATTATAAGATATACAAAGAAGATTATGAATTTCTCATCATACGATGGAGATTAGCTTTATCAAATGTTTATAATATTTTTAACAATTTTTGCAAAATAAATTATTACTTTTCGACAACAGTTAATTTAACAAACAAAAAAAATTCAAAATTATTGATTACATAATATTTCTTTCGTGGGTGTTTATTTAATAATTGCCACCCTGTATATACATGGAATGAACGTACGTGCACCTTTAATGACCCATTACACGTAGCATCGACTTCCTCAGATTTCCAGGATCCTCCGCGTATACACATTGAGTTTCTCTCAATTTCCTTACGTTCATTGGACACTAGAGTTCATCTGTTCGCACATGGTCTTATAGGAAATAAACGCTTTCAACGATTCATCAACAATTCAGTGTAAACAATGACGCTCCGACCATTATTTTTTAAACCTAGGATCGAGTCCTCGCAATACGAGGGTCACATTCACCAAACGTTTTTTTGGATCAATCAAAATTGGGAAGAAATCACGAAAATGATTAACGATCGAAAAGTTAATCAATTAATTAAATACTAAAACGTTGTAATAAATGCATTAAATCTATTTAATTACTGTTTGTATTACTAATTTAAATAGTTACCAATATTTCTTGAATGAGGTAATTAATTACTCATTTATTATCCGATAATTACGCAATTAATTTATTTTTGAAGACTTTGTTAATTATTACCATATCAATTACTCTTAAAATAATTATGCCTGTACAATTTTTTTTTGGAAATTATGTTTTTAATACTACTTGTACATTATAGGCATGATTTTATATATTTATTGTCCCTTCGCTCGAAAGTTCGTTTTTTTTAAACATCCTTAAAATAAGGGCAGCGTTGAACGTGGAAACTCTTGGATGGACTGATTTTAGTTTATTTTCCTGCACTCTTTCGAGACTTTCGACTACACTTTTTTACACGAATTCACGTGTGAAATATATATATATATATGTGTGTGTGTGTGTGTGTGTGTGTGTGTGTAAACTTAGTGCTCTAGAAATGTACTTTACACACAATGGGACTATTCCTCGTTATTTCTGATTTACCGGTTTAACGAGGTCCGAAAAGTATGAAGCTCGAACTTATGTGTACTCCACTGCTGTACTGGACTTGACAGCAGGGCACTGGTCATGGATTTTTTATGTCCAAACGTACATGCACATATACAGGGTGGTTCACAGCTATTGTACTTTCCTTTACGATCATACAGAGTGGATCAATCCGAGAAAAAGACTTTTTTTTTAACCGTGCGTGACGAAAATATATTTTTTTTTAAGTTTTTTATTTCTGGTATAAAAATGAAAAAAAAAACTCAATGACATCAAGGTCAATGTTATTATTCACTGAATACGGTCTCAAAATCCGTTGACATTTTTCTCTAGGTTACAAAATATATTGGCTTTTTGTCTAGGTCTTGAAAATCATGGGCTTTCTTTCCAAAATTGATTGCATTGTTTTCAGGTCTGAAAACTCATTGGCATTATTTCTAGATCCCGAAAGCTATTGGCATTTTTTTCCAGATCTAGAAAATTGTTGGAATTTTTTTCGAAGTATAAAAATTCAATGAAACTTTTTTGTAGGTTTCAAAATTCATTCAGATTATTTTTTCAGATCTAAAAAATCATTAGGATTTTTTTCGAAATCGAAAAATTCATTGAGTTGTTTTTTTAAATCTAAAAATCCATTGCGATGATTTTTTAAATCCAAAAATTCATTGAGATTTTTTTGTCAGGTCTCAAAATTCCATAGCATTATTTTCTATGTCTCAAAATTCATTGGATTTCTACAAGGGGTTCTAAAATTCATCATCATATTTGTCATGTCTGAAAAATCCACTGTCTTTTTCTCCAAATTTCAAAATTAATTGGCATTTCTATTCAGGTTCCAAAAATTCGTATCCTTTCTCTCCAAGTCTCCAAATTTCCTAAAAACCATCAGCTTTTATTCTCCGTTCTCAAAATCCATTAGCATTTTAATCCAAATCCCAAAAATTCATATTCTTCTTTTCAAGTCCGAGAGCTCGTTGGCATTAATTTTAGGTTTTAAAATTCGAGTTTTACCACGTAGTTCCAATGTGTACCGATTGAATCATTTCCAGAGCCAAGGGTGAAGACGTCACCTAGGAGTGAGTATGCGGGGAAGGGGAAAAGGCTGACGAAAATAAGGAAAAGAAAGGAGACGTGGAGGAAGATGAGAGGAGCGCTGGAGAAAAACGTAAATCACGATTTTCTCTCTGTTCCCTAACCTCCATCCCTTCATTCACCCTCCCTCCACCCCTCACCCTTCACCCTTTCCATCGGGGGTTTGCAAACGTTCAAATTCCTGGTTGCAGATTGCGACTCGTGGATTACGCCTAGGCCGTAACTCATGGCATATCACACCGCGACCAGAAAGAATGAGAGAACCAACGGAAGGGGGGGGGGGGGAGTGGTCTGGGAGGGCGGAAGAAAAAAGAGGCCAAAGGGTAAGAAAAGCGAGCAGTTAGGGATGAGAAGGAATGATAAAGGTTGATAGCGGTGAAAAGGTGGGAACAAGCTCAGAGAAGGTCGCGGTGTAGAGGCGGACCAGCGGGCTGAGGAGGGGGTTGAATTGAGACGTAAGGGTGAAAAGAGCGACGAACTCGGAGGGAAGATTATTCATATGTACAGGGTGGGACGACGGCTATTAGCGATATAAATATTTCCCAACTTATCAGAGTTGATAGAAAAAAATGTGTCCTACGAAATTTATACGGTTCAAAGGGGATCATCGGTTCGTTATTGGTAAATTGATCCAAGTGGAGAAACGATATTTGAAGGTCGTCGCCATTTTTTAAATGGGAACCAACGCATGTTATTTGTAATCCATACATAAAAAATTGTATTCTTAATAATTATAAATTATATATAATATATAATTATTAAGTTATAACTTAAATATTATATATATATATTAAAATTGTATTATTATATTATATATTAAATTGTATTATTAAATTATAGATTATTATTAAAATTATTAAAAATATTAGATTATATATTAAAACTGTATTATTAAAAATTTATCAAATAATATTTAACTATTCGTATATATTATTCATCCTGAAATTATTTACGAAATATTTTTTTATTGGGAATACGAATATGAGGAAAAACTTTATTAATTTGGTACGATGTGATATAACGAAATAATATTTGGGGATGAAAAATATTAATTTTTTATTCCATGGTATTGATCAATTTTTATTTACAATATTTCATTTCGTTTTCTCCCGTCGATCGAAATGAAGAAAGTTGGACCTATTTGTATTCCGAATAAAAATAATAATACGGACAATAATATTCGGAGCGTCCCTATGAGCATTACATATGTGCATATAGGGGATGAAAAGTGAAAGCTCGCGAGCGTCGACAAAAGAATGTTCACCGCGGTGATAGAGCAGGATTAAACGGATGATTTTTACCATTGGGAAAAAGTTTTTATGTGATTCATTTTTTTTGTGCGCGCGCGTTGGACGAATTCGCGAAGGGATTATCCGACGATAAAGTGGTGCGGAAATGCTGGCAACGTACCCGCAGATCCTGTCATCGGTCGATTATACGCGTCAGAAGAAACACACTGAAGGTACGAAATAAAAAAAGAAGAACAGATAATAAAACGTGTATAGACACATTTTGAAAAGCGTCAACCCAAATTCAATATTTTAAATACCAAAAATGTATCATTTATCTTATTTGTATTATTATATTTATTATTATTACTATTATTCAATAAATTTTCATAAAAATTGTGATTATTGTAAAACAGGAATTATATGACTATTATAATGTACATTATAATTAATTAATAACGGCGATTAGTACAGACGTTATTATTATTTGTTATATATTTATTATTATTGAGATTATTATTATTAATTTGTTAAAAATTATTATCCTTAAGGGGCTAAGTTGCAGCGATAAAAACGTAACGTATTTTTGCTTAACAGTTTTTTACCATAAAAAATTAATAATAATAATAATAATATAATTTTTTTTAATAGAAAAAATCGATGTTTTTTTACCGAACATATACCTAGATTTTCGCAAAGAAAAAAATCGCGAAGAAAAGAGTTTACGATCAGCAATACCGTCACGGTACAAAATGACTTCCTGGATAATTAATTCACTCTTGAATACATTTCGAAAAATGTCCAAACATTTTTGAATCCATTTTTCCAATATTTCGAAACAAAATCATGACGTACCGCATTAACGAAAAATAACGGGCTTTAGGAAAATTGGCATTCCGTCGGAGCACGACTGAGCGGTCACCACTCTCAGTATTCGACCGTTCTTCCGTCGGGGTTGATAAACATCCATATTTATCGCTGTTCCGTCACCGAAGACCGATATTTCTGGAGTAAAAAAAAAATGACGTTCGAAAATGGGGAATTCGAAAATTTACGGTGCGAAATGAGAATGAAAAGGGCTCAGTCGTTAAGATCGCGGTCGAGCATTTTTTACATTGGTGAGACTTAAATAGTCATGATTGATAGCGACGCTTCAGAGCCGGCCAAGTTTTTTTTTCGCACAAATTAAAACCATTATTAACGGCGTTGATGGGGGGGGGGGCTGGAGGAGCTTGGAATGACCAGAAAAGGACGGGAATCCACGAGCATAATTTGCCCTCGGGACGCTTCGTTAGGCATTCGGTGCGAGAGCCCACTGGAATTACCGTGGCTAGTGGAGAATCGATTCCCCACTGGAGCCTCCCTTGGCCCAACTTTACGATGGATATCTCATCGACAGACCTACGAGATTCGAAAAAAAAAACCATCGGAAGTTAGAAATTCTTTGCAGACGTTTATACTTCGAAAGTGAATTTCTGCCATTATCTTTTTTTATTTTTTGTTTGTTCTTCGTTATTCGTAAAAGTAAATTATCCCTGACACGATTAGACGACGATCCTATCAGAATTTCCTAACTGTCCGATATTTGGGAATATATTGGGAGACGCAAAATTGATTATCGCAGTGATAATTGATCCTTTGATCAATAATTATTAATTATTTACTGGAAATTTTTTTCTTAAATATGAATTGTAATTATTATTAATTATTTGTGTAATTGTAATAATAATAATTATTTAATATTTATATAATTGTACCTATACAATAATAATAATAATAATAATAATAAGAATAGTATATGGAAATTCAATTGCATTGAATTTTAAAAACGAATAAAAATGCATATAATGATCATTATTTTTATTTCTATGGTTATTGTATTATTTATTATGTTCTTACTACCTTAATTATTATGATGATGATGATGATTATTATTATTATTATTGTAATTATTGTTATTAATTTATAACGTATTTTATTTATTTCCCTTATTTTTCAAATATGATTTTATTTTTAATACAGATTTAATCGTAACTTTGATATTCATCGGAATACTTATTATTTTCGACGTTCGATTTATGGAGTTTTCTAACCAAGTAAAAAAACATGTTATTTTAGTTGTTTTAATAACGATATTATCGGTTCACGATTCACGGTAATTTACGTCGAATCAAATAAAATTCGATATATAATTAAAGTGAAATTAAAGAATAATTGTGCCGGTCAAATTCCCATCTAATAATGTAAATGTTTGATATTCGTTGGAATTGAAGATTCGAGAGCAGTAATAAAAATACAGAGGAAGCCAAAATAAAAGGAATTTAAGAAATTTTGCACGATATTGACGAAAGTTTCGTTTTACAATGCGTAATTGGTTTTTAATATAACTTTGCTTCCTCTTATGCCAATATTCGGCTTCACGATCATAATTAGTTATTGATTTAGGTTTGTTTAAGCTAAATTGGTTTTAATTTGGCTTCCCGTTTCTGCTCATTTTATTCTGTGAGTCTTCATATGCGCAAATTAAACAAAGTCCATCGCGATCCTTTTGATTAAATTCTCAACTCAATACGGAAGAACCCAAACAAATCCAAGTGAAAAAGAGAAATACATTTTCGAAAGAAATATGAAACGCGCGAGAAATATTCACGTCAAATAAAAACAGTCGGGGCAGCGATGAATGCCCGGAAAAATTCTGCGTAATGAGAAATGAAATATGAGAAAATTAATGAAAAATCAGCAACGAAAAAAAAAAAATTAAAAGTCCATAAATGAATACGACATTTTAGACAAATTGTAAAAGCGCAGACGGATGGACGATGGAAAAATTTAGCGTGAAGATTTTTTAAAATATAAAAAAAGGTATCTTAAATTTTTTATGTTTTATTAAATATTTTATTTGTTTATTATAATTATCGAAATATTATATAATTGATTGAATCTCTATTGATTTATTGAGAATTTTGAATTAAAATTTATTTTGTCTTTTAACACAATATATCAATATATTTATTGTATTTATTCTGAATACAACAAGAAATATCAAAGTGCACATATGTGTACGCGATAAAAAAATTAACGTGAAAAATGTACAAGAAATTATAGAATTATCAAAATTGCTGAACAACATTGTGAAATTGTATAAACAAGGAAAAATAAGGTCAAAGATTGCTCGAGTTAACATATCGAGTAGTATGTGTGGGTATGTTCAAATGTATGTAGGTAAGCGTCAATAACTAGGTTATCCTCGATCCCGGCGCCATCCGACCACAAGTCAAGGAAACTCGTCGAGAACGGAATCTACCAATGGTATTGACTGCCGCGATCGGGTTCGTGTCTCGACTAAGATGCGACGGAACGAGGGGAAGGTCACGAAAATAATACAACGAAAGTAAAACAACTATAAAAATTAAATGAATAAAATGAAAAATCGAAAAAAGATTTTCAAGAAACATTCAGTGATTCAGAACAAAAACAACAAGGAAGTCATTAATACTTTTGTTGCAATTATTGATATCAAAATTCTCATTATTTGGGAATTCAATTTAAATAAACAAAATAGAAAATCCTTCTCTAGCAACAACGAAAATGAGTATTTTTTTTTAAATGAGAAAAATATATTTATTCGATACTTCAATTATATAACTTACTTTTTCCATCGACAAAAAAATTACATTTATTTATTAAAATAATAAGATTAAGAATAAAAAGGATACTTTATTAAATAAAAAAAATTATATTTTTGTTGTTATTACACACAACAAATATAAATAAACAAATGAACTGACGAGATATATTCACTTATTTAAAACATGCAATATTCATGTTTCTGTTTTTTTCAATTGTGCTGATTAAAATTGGTCGATTTCCAAAATATTTTTTTTATCAAGAATTTGATTAAGCGAGAGCCCCGCATATTTTTTTAAAAACGCAGTTATCTCTCCAAGCGTGGTCAAAATTTATCGACCAATTTTCTCGAATACCCAAAATTCCTTTATTTTTCGATTTCCACGATTTCTTTCATAAAACACATTTACTAGAGGGCACATGAGGGAAGCGAGAATCCCGAGTAATATTTAAGGCCTTGTATATTTAATACTCCTCCATTCCACTTTGCACCCCCTTCGGGGGTGGGTGAAATAAAAAATAAGATACGGGTGGTTACCCCATACTACCCCATCCATCTGTATGGGCTCGTAAAAAATAACTATATATATGTATATATATAAGAGGTATGACCCAGGGCACTTCGAATCGATTGATTCGTGACCAATATTCGGATCGCGAAAATCCAAACCCCCGAACCAACCCCAATCCTTCAACCCCCAACCCCCACTCCTCGCACCAGTTTCCAGCTTAGCACAGCGATATTTTGGCCAACCCAAACCACTCTTATTTATACACATTCTTTATAGTCGTGCATACGTACTCGACGAACTTAAGGGTGTCGAATAGCTCAGAGAGGGATGGGGGTATATAAATAAAATTTTCATAAGTTCACGATGTGTTCACTGTCTCCTCGTATTCAACTTGTCTTCATCATTTCGATATAGTAAATAAAACAGAAGGTTGAGAAAAAAAATCGTCTTTTTCGTAATAATGAGAATTACAGGAGTAATAAAAAATTAATTTATAATCAAATACCGTGACGATGGAAAATTGAGATTTATTTTGACAAAATAATTTTGGAGAAATAAATTTAGAACATTTATTTTTGGAGAATTGAATTTTTAAAATTAATTATTGGAGAATCGAAGTCCGAAAAATTAATTTTTATGAATTATATGTTTAAACATTAATTTTCAAGAATTCTGGATAAATGAAATTTTTATTGTTACTTAATAACAATAACAATTTCATTTATCCACAAAAATAGAACAAAATATTCAATATTCTTTTCCCTTGGAAACTAAAAATAAAAGAGAGAAACTATTAAGGGGTTAAGTGACTATAAAAACTTCGGGCTACTTTTTTTCGCAACATTTTTTTTTAATTGAATGGTGAAATAATTTTATCAATATACAGAAAAAATCTTGAGAAAATAAATTTCATTTTCACAATAGTCTAACCCCTTAATAGAAGGGGAGGAAGAGAGAGAAAAGATACAGGCGCTTGATACGAATGATTGGCTTGAATTCAATATAATGTCATTTTTCTCTTCTGTACCCATTGTTTTGCTGTCTTCGTCTATCTTTCCCCCTATCTTTCTCCTTCTCTCTCCTCCTATCTCTATTTCTATCTCATACTCGCGTTTCTTCGCCGTTCCCTTTTTCTTTCAAGCTATTTTCACGATTCGCTGTCGAACGTAGCTAGAAAGTGGGTGACCCTCATGGACGATAGGTTGTGTCTATTCTTCATCGAGGCCATCGAATTTTTCCTTCAACCTGTCAGTAAAACGAACATGTATTTTTGGACAGCTTGAAAAATGCTTTCTATAAATGTCTACTTGATTACGATATGTATGCATTGTTTAAAATCCGGGCACCGTATAAATTTAGTATTTTTTACCCAAAAAAATAATTTTGGAGAATTTAATTTTGAAATTTAATTTTGAAGAGTTGTAGTATGAAAAATTAATTTTGACGAATTGAATTTTGAAAAATTAATTTGCAGAATTGAATTTTTAGAAAGTAATTTTCCAAAGTTTATCGATGGTACCACGTGGGCACGGAGAAACTGGATAACATCAGACGAATCCTGCAACTTATATTCCAATACAATTGGAATATAAGTTTTCTATTAAATACGTTATTTAATAGAAAAAAATGTAGTATAAAAAAAAAAATTTTTTATTATCCCTACCACCCTTCAAAAAGTGACAATTCTTAAAGGGAGTTTCACAAGCTAAAAAAAGTCAGACGAAGAGAAAAATTAGGAAAACTTTGAAAAAAATGGGAATATCATCCTCTTTTCGTTTTATTTTATTTCATTTCAAATACTTTTAAATAATTATTTTGAAGAAAAAAAATTATTTTTTCATTTCTAATATTCAATAAAATTTTAGTTAAAATACAAAACATTTCCACATAAATCTAAAATCCCAAAAATAAATCGTTGACTATTCTCTCGCTTTTCAAGACCAACTTACGAATCTCAAATTTTATCTAAATATTCTCCAACCCCATTTCCTCCAAAAATAAATTTCAGAAACGTATTTGCATTGATTAAAAAATGTTCGTTTGGTAGAAAAATTTCCACCCAATTTCTTTATGGTCTATTTTTATGATTTCAAGACGTTTGATGAAAACGAACGAGAATTCTTTCGCTATTTACGCCCCACCCCCTCCCCCTCATTATTCACTTTCCGTGATACGATTCCAGCTGGGATTTCATTTTCCTTAATATTAAACGGATTCGACGTTCCACGAAGCATTAAAAAGTCATCGTGGTCGAAGGTGACATTCGTGTATGCGCTTTATTAACTACGAGATAACCTCGATCCCTAGCAACCATAACGGATGAAAAAACCGTAACCCTCCAGGATATGGGCCATCGAAGAAAAGTACCAGCCCCCTTTTTCCAGCCAGGTATTTCTGGTATGAAAATATATGTATATAGGGTGGAAGAATACTTCACTTGTGGGTGAAACGTAACGACCGAGTTTTACGTCCGTATAACAATGTTATTACCTACTTGCACTATCGTCCCCTACTCATCTCCATCTTTGCGTATACCTGTACTTCGCACCGGAGAAATATCTTTGCCATACGAATCGTAATAAAATAGCATTAAAAACGGTATCCCAAAACCTGTAGGAATTGATTCTCTTTCAATTACTCTTTCCATTTGTTTTTTGTTTATTTATTTACGTTTGGATATATTATTTATTATTTTACTATGCATAAATAATCATTTACTTATTTATAATAATGATTTATTAATTTATATCCGAGTTAATAATTTATTTGCTATGAAATGTAAATAGTACAAACTCATTCTCTCCTGTATATTTTTCTTCACCTTTTATTTATTTAATTTAATTTATTTATTGAAATGACACAACGTTTTTACTTGATTTACAGTAAATAAATATTTATTCGTATATATTCCAATGCATTGTTAGACTTCGATTTGTATTCATTACAGTCGTTTCTTTTTCAGGGAACTATTAAATAACAACCTCGTGAATAAATAAATTTAAATATTTGTAATAATAAAACTAATAATAAATGAAATTTATTTCATAAATTTATTATTAACATACGATATGTATGTATATACGTATTTAGTTATAATATCAATAGTAATATAATAATTCTAGTCGTTTAGTAAATTAATTAATCGCATTATTAATTTAATATTATTATCATTATTTCTATTTAGTTTAATTATTATAATATTTTAATTCTCTTAGTATTAAAATTTATCATAACTGTCTATACGAAGTTTTTTTTTTCGAAAAGCATTTTGACGATGACAACACCTAAATATTTTTTTTATCCGTGAGCTCTGAGCTGACATCTCGAAAATCGAATTCAACCGCCGTCAGCGACAATAAATTTTTCCAAAGGCTTCGTCTGCCCGTTGAAGTACGTGACCTACTAGCAAAATTACAGGTCCGTCCAGATATACAGCAGATCGATGCTGAAAAGGTTGCTAACACGTCAGGAGGCAAGAGTTCCTGAAGTGAATGGAAAAACGTCCGTGAGGTAAGTTCTGACGGTTGACACATCTCCAGCGAAGCTGAAAATCGACCTTTTTTTAAATTTTTTTAAAGGGTTGAATTGAATAATTGTGACAACATTTTTAGGATAATTTATTTATCGGGACTTTCTCCATTTATATCAGTATCGTTGTTTTATTAATTTAAAGAAATAAACAATTTTGTAAACGAAAGAAAAAACTTACTAATGGAACAATAAACAATAAAAACATTTATTTGAATGATAAAAATAACAATTATTTTTTAAAAACGTGTTTTTAAAGTTCGTAGTTGTGTTTTATAATAAATATCGTCATGGAAATTACATTTTTTAAAAATATATTACATAAAAATATTATTGGAGGGAATAATAATTATTTATTTTGGCGAACATCTTTTTAAAATTCCATGAAATACGAAAATTATTAGAATTCCTATTGAGAATTTATTATAATCGAAATTAAATATCTTTTTATTTAATAAGACCCTTACGATATTCATCCAACAATATTTTTGTGACGTAACGCTGCTACGATCTCTCAAGTCCAATTTACAAATATCTAAAAAGTCCATTCCGACAGGAATCGAAATCACTTAAATGTATTTGAATATTTATGTCGCTATATAATTTTGTAATAATAATTGTTATCATCTTTAGTTTCATATTTTATAAATAAATTTTAAAAAATAGTTAACTGATATATCTATAACAAATATTATAAATAATAATTATAGAATAATAATAAGAATAACATAATAATAATACAATATACGTGCAATATAAAATTTATTTATAATATGCTACACATGCAATTTTTACATATCACACAATATTATTATTCTATAATATAAAACAATAATAATAAAGTAATAATTTATAATAAATTATTATACAAAATTATGACAATTATATAAAACAAATAATTTTTTATAATAATTTCACGTTCATTTGCAACCCCTTATTTTCAGCTCCCACAAAAACAACAATTCATATCAAAAAAATGAAATTAAAAAAAACAACCCCTTTTTTCGCGCCAAGTTTTCCAGCTGATTCACGCGATGCGCATGCGCACTTTTTCACCGACAGAAAGCACGTGCTCGACGTTACCTCCCCCGCGGGTTTGGCGTGGAGAGCCGATACTAGGGTGGCTTTCCACGATACGGTTCAGGGGGTAGGAAAGGGTGAGTGGGTCGGTTCGACGAGACTCTCACTGTGAGAAGAAAGCTCGGAGCTTTCAGTCGCGCGCCGGCCGCTGACACGGTGCCATCCAGACCACGTGTACGAAAAAGTTTCCCACGGACGTTTCAATCGAAAATCGGGCACCAAACAAAATCCTCCCCCCCACCTGCGGGCGTGAAAAAATATAGTAAAAAACGGACCGGAAGGAGAGAAAAAAAGTTGCTTTTGTCAACACATTTTTGAACTGTCGAATCGTTTTTTCTCTACCTGGAATCGTCCGAGTTTACCATTTTTCGATAGGGTTTACAAACCCTTTTTGAAGATTTTTTTTTTTTCATTTTTGTATTTTTAGGAAATCTTTTTCGAGTGTTGTGCCGTTTAATTTACAACCGATCTGGCGAACTCGTCGATGCCTCCGGGCTTAAGTGGGGAAAAGGATGAAGAAAAGGGACTCTTCAAAGGACGAAAAATTTTGAGCAACGAATGTAAGTTTTTGATAAACAATTATTTTATTTTTTTTATCGCTCGGAAACGCGCACGTGCGAAAATTGATTATTGTGTCGTCACTGCTGATTATCGCGATCTCTGGTGTACCGATGAGGAAAGTTTGAGAGCATGCTTGAGCTTGGGTGCCTAGAGTGAAATTGGTCGTTTTTTTTTTATGGTGGTTTATGATTTATTCAAAAAATGTTTGTCTGTTTTTTATTTGATCTTGGATATTGAATTTTTTATATATTTTATTTTGTTTCGATATATCTTATTTTGTCTTGGAATATTTCATTCAATTTCAAAATATTTTATTGCTAAAAGTTGCTAGTAACTTTTAACAATAAAACTTGGTGGTTGGAAATTAAACAGCAAGTGTCCCTTTTTTTTTGCTCTAGTATATTTTCCAATATGCTGCTTATGAGTTTCAGATTATGGCAGATTTAATGAAAACTTCTGCAAAAAAGATTGAGTATAATTTGGCTTTTAATGTTAATCAAATAATGTTAATGTCTCGTAGTATTTTTTAAAAGTGGATTGGTTTTTAAATAGTTATTCGTGTTTTATTTTATTTTCATAATTATATTATGTTTATTTCGTGTTATATTTTTATATTTATATTATATTTATTTTATGTTTTATATTTGTTTTATATTGTGTTTATTACTTCATTCGTTTGTATTGATATTTTGGTCCATTGAAATTCAAATTTCATCGTACAATCGTTGGAATAATATTTCGCTGCACAAGAGATAAAAATTGCAATGTAAATATTAAGGGAAACCATTGAAACGGAAAAAAAAATTATTTTGATAGTATAAACGGTGCATCCGAATGAGAGCTGCGAGCAATTTCATGTATAGACGTGCACACATGCGCGTCACGTTCGTCGCATTTTACGCGATCTGCCACGTGTTTTATTTATGTTTTTTCCTTATTTTTTATTTTCTCACCCAAACTGGCACGAATTACAAAACAATTTTATGAAGCGTGAGCTTTCGAGTCGAGCTCGAATCCAGAGAGCACTCAACGGTAAACCGATAGGTAAACAAACATCGATGGGCCCTCTATGTGTGCACAATAGCGCGTCAAAAATCGTTGTTCTGCCTTCTTAATTACAACTCATATGCTCGTAACACAGAAGTTTATTTATTGTTTGTAAGAGTATATAAACAATTTATGTTTTCAATTATATGCATATTTTTGTTATTTATAATTCAACAACAAAAATTGAACAGAGTTTATTTTGTTGTATTATTGTACAAATTAATTTCAATTATTTTAAATAGATTTGTAAAAAAGTCATTATGTAACAACGCTTTATTAACTTATTTAACCCACTAATTAAAAAATCTCAATTATAAATGTAAAATAATATTACAAAATTTGGCATGTCACCTTTTCTTTATTTATAAATAAAAAATAAAAGAAAAATGATTTTATTTAATTTTTAACGACTTAATTTACAATTTAGGCTTTCAAAATGAAGAATTTATACAAATTTTGTTCCAATTCAATTACACGAGTATTTTCAATTGGGATGTGGAAGTAAATATCAAAGGATTAAGTTTATTGATATTCGGTACTGACTTAATAAAGTGTTTGTTTGCAATTTTGTTGTAAGCCATCTAATTAACGATGAGAAATATTTCCTGGATAAAAATTCAAAACATTCTAAAGTAAAAAATAATAAACCAAATTTTGTTCAATTCTTTCTACAATTTTTAATCGAATTAGTACCGTGCTGTTTTATTAATAAATACCAATATAAAAGTTATTTATAAATGCCACAGATAATTAAAAAAAAATTATACATTTTTAATTCTCGAAAAAAGCTCGTCTCGTAATTATTTTTCCCCATTCCGCTACGTTTCCGTTTTCATCGATTTCCTCTCAACCAAGGAAATCCTCCGGAGAATCCTTCATTAATTTAATTCGCGAGGGACGGTAACATCGCAGAGGCGATTGTGACCGTGCTTCATTTTTCCTCATCCTTCGAAAGCTTTTTTTCATCATTCCACAACTGTTCGTACAATTCGACTAGATAAAAAATTAAATTTCACGCTCGCTTATTTTTCCCGCTCAAGTTCACCGCGTGCTTTATCACGGAGCTTCTCTGGCGAAATGAAAAATGATTGCATTAAATTGGGCTTCTTTCTTCCGAATAATTCAAGGATCGATTATTTACCAAAATGATTTTTTGCAAAAATAAATGAGCACTTTTTGATTTATATAAAAACAATTGATCAAGTAGTAATTAATTATTTTTATATAATCATTAAGTAATAATAATTATTTATGTATTCAAGTTTGTAACACGTAGAAAAATTCTTTAAGAACCCAAATATTACGAATTAAGTAATTGATTACAGTTACGATAAAGAGAAATAAGGAAAATAATTTTTCAAAACATATAAGCGGATAAATAAATAAATAAACAAACCTGAAATAAAAAATAGACGAATAATCGTGACGTCTTTATAATTAATAAGACATTAATAGCTTTTCTAGTGTCTTATTATTTTTAATTACGAATATATACACATATAAAAAATGTAAATTCATCCCACAATCTGGACCATTTTTATCGACAAAGTGAAAAATATTTTTCACCGAGCTTTCCGCACAGTAAACGAGATTTTCTATAAAAAGCATTTTGATGGAAGGCTATCCCTGTCTGCTCGCGTTCGAATCCACCCTTCAACATTTACCAGGAGAAAATATAGCCGTACACGCTTTTGCCCGACAGACCGTGTAACTGAATCTTGTGGGGTAGGATTGACGCCGTACCCTCGCTAATATCTTACGTAAAACGAGGTGCACGTCAGCGTCCCAGCGATTCATTTTGTATCGTTGGCATCATTTTTTTTTATTTTTCGGTAACATTCTGGTATGCACATACTGTTGTTACTGTCGACCATAAAATTCCCACGTTTCCGAATAAGAAGATGAATCCCAGGACCGTATAAATCCCGGATGAAAATAATTCGTGGGTAAGACCGAAAGATATTGCGAAGTTATTATTCTTGCAAAATATAGGGTATATAAAGGTAGAGTTAGAGAAGGAGGGGGGAAGGGATGGGGGTTTCAAACAAGCCACAAGAGGGTGACTATGAATCAAGCCAAAAACGTAACAGAACGTTTTAGAGGTTAAGCGAAAAATATAGTACACATATACGCGTGGTTTAATTCCTAGAGTACAAAAGGTCATCGGCCCTATCCTTTTCATTCTAAATCACACGTTCCTTTTCTTCTACAGGAAATCCCCATGTTTACGTTCCCGGTGAAAAAGGTCACATTGAACGACGTAATTGTTCATTCGCGCGAAACCTACGGGATCGCAATTCAAAACGGAAAATAATTTATTGTTTGAATTTATTAGTTCAATGGACCAAAAGTTTTTTTAAAATATAGTCAGGTATTCCATTTCCACGCAAAAAAAAATTGGTAGGCACCCATGCTGAACTTATTATTTATTAAAATTTCATTTATACTCTTTATTATTGATTATTTTTTCCTGGAGTTATTATTTATTGAGCCGGAATAATCTTCTTTCTCAGAACAAAATTAAAATATTTTATTCGTACGTATACTTTTTTATTGAATTAACCAAAAAATTCTCAAAGTACCTTCGAGATCCACTTTTTGAGTAAAAAATTTTTCAGCAGCAATGTTGAATTCTGTTAACCAAAAAAAAAATTTTTTCAAAGTCCCGGTTCGACAAAACTTTGTCAGGAGAAAAAAAAGTCCCCTTCCACCAATTCTAGGCTTAGTGATTAACCCCTACCCCTCTCGAAACTCTGACGATTTACCATCGGGGTGACATCAGCGTGGCTGTGTGGTAACCGCGGAAGGACGGTCGAGTAAATCGGTTGGATTCCATCTTAAGGACGTACTCGCGTTCCGGAAACGCCAGCTACTGACGTGGATAAATTCGAGAGAGAGAGAGAGAGAGAGTAAGACAGAGAGGAAGTCGTACGCCATCACACTTTACAAACCAATTTTTTTTTTGCAATCTCTTGATCTTCTCGCTCGCACCATTTCGACTCGCAACAAATGAGGAAAAACCCTCGTATTAGCTAAAACCACTTTCATTGAGTTGACACATTTATTTCAATGTTAATTATATCAACTCAATTATTTTCCAGCAGATATTTATTATTGCTTGTACTAAAATTACACTAATAATATTTGTTATGATATTTCTTTTCTTTATTTGTTTTATTATATCATTATCACTATCATTATCATTATTATTATTATTATTATTATTATTATTATTATTATTGTTATATAATATAATATTCTAGTAATAATAATGATAATAATAATAACAATCATTTGTATTATTATTTTTTATATTAGTTATTATTATTATCATCGTTATTTCGATTATCAGTTTGCGAACAACAAATTCCCTGTGCGATATTCCACAAGTACCAACATTGCTGAAATAGTCACTACCCTAACAGCGAAAACACTCAATAAACCTGTTTTTGCCGGAGTTTTTTTTTGGCTAACACCTTTGGATTTACGAGATTTTTTTTTTCAACATTGCGAAACTAGTACTCAACGCACAAGAACTGTACGTTAGGAAAGTGACGCGGTAGCGAGGCGAGTGAAAACTTTGCGCAACCCTCGAACTTATACAAACCCAAACCCCACCAAGCTGCGTATATACATTATCGTGAGAGCTTCGATAGAGACACGAGTGAATCTGGGAGAAAAAAAATAAATGCGGTGTGTGTGTATATATATATACACATGTATAGACTCGTAAAGAAAGTTCGATTCCCGCGAGAAACGATGCATTCAATCTGAACCTCTAGGGTACGGGGTACATAAGGGTGGATGAAGTACAGAGCGCTACCGTCGTTTTTTCGGCGACATTTAGCTTAGGAAGTTAGGTTGGGTAAAAATAAAAAAATATCGTTCGTCCATCGAGGAAATTAAAAAAAAAACGACGCTGGTCATTTTCCAATAATTGCTGATTAATTGTTCGCTAAAATAAATAGTAAGATGAATAAAATAGAAAAATGGTAAAATATGAAAATAAATAAATTAAAATAAATTGCACTATTTACAAATTTATTTGTTTCCATTAATTTTATTATTTTATTTATTTTAACGAACAATTAATCAGCAATTATTGGTAAACGACGAGCGTCGATTTTTCACATTTCTTCAATTGACGGAATTTTATTTATATTTTAACTTAACCTTACCCCTTTAACCGATTTAAAAAGTTTTTATCAGTTGAAGAAATTAAAAAATGCGTTCTTCGTCGTTTATCAATAATCGCTGATTAATTATTCGTAAAAACAAATAGTAAAATTAATTAATTAAAATAAATTTCGACAAGTTAACTTGCATATTAAATTTAAAAAAAAACGAAAACTGTATGTTTATAAAAATTTGTTACAAATTTTATTGTCAAAGAATAAACGCAATACTTTTTGCAAAATGTATTTTCAAAAACTAAAAAAATGAGATAACAACTTTTTTTTAATGAGAAAAAATACATGTTTTTTAATGCATATTAATTTACAAAAAAAAGCCTTTCTTTGTAAATTAATAAGCATCAAGAAAAACAACAAATCTCTTTTGTATTAAAAATAAGTACATTTTCATATTTTCTTAAATTCATTTTGCAAAAAGTATTGCATTTATATTTTTGCTATAAAATTTCAACTAAATATTTAGGTAATATCGTTTCTGAGAAACATTCAGTTTATTAATATAAAAAAAAACTGTTTTTATTCTTAATTTTGACCGGTAATTTACCTACATTTGTCGTGCACCAATGACGATTTTTTTTTAACCCTGTCAATCGTTTTTTTTTTTTTATTTCAGGTGGGATGTAGAAACTACCCGAATCGCTTTTACTGCATCACTGAAGAGTTTATTCCAGTCAAAGAGGCAGGCAAAACCAAGTGCTAAGATTTTCTTCGTGGATCGAGTGGCGCGAGTGCACGCGCGCGCGCGTGTTTGTGTGTGAGTGTTCGCTGGAAGGGTGGAGTGCCTAGAGGGTGGGTCTTCGAAATGAGCTATGAAGAGCGCCCTGGGCTGCCTGCTAGCCGCTGTCTTCGTTCTCCACTTTCACCGGTCCAACTTTTACGTAACAGCTTTGCCACCGATTGTCAAAATAGGTAAGTGAATATTGATGGATTGACGTTTGAGTGCATAAATGTGGACGTTTACCAAGTTGAAGACTCACCGACTAGGAAAAACGATTTCTGCTTGAATGCCCTCGTTAAAACTTGTTTTTCCCTAGTGAAAACAAGAATTCTCTGATTTAAGCTGATTGAAGTTATTGATGGTTCCTCATTGAGATTTTAGAAAGTTACATCTCACGTCTTTATTCCTCTTTGAAAAAATCCAAATGAGCAAAACGAAAAGGTTTCTGCCCGGCAGCGATGTTTGGAAATGTCATCAGTCATAGGAATCCACCGAGAGGTCCTCTGCCTGATTCTACCTCAACATTGGCCCAAATTAGTGAAGGCGTTTTCCATTTCAAGTGTTAATTGCCAGGGATAAAGTAATTGGAACGTGCTGATTGGTTATTGCAGTGGCAGCAGGATTCCCTGAAGAAAACGCAGTCCCTCATTGCCATTGGCTGTAGTTTAGTCTGTTTGACAAGAACGTGTCCGGCGCAATTAAAAAACTGTTCGGCAGAAATCATTGTAAAAAATGGGCAAACGTATTGGGTGATGTAACGTGTGATACTGTCTTATTGCTAAGTGGCCCAGACGCTTCTGCTACTAACAACGAAGTCAGACGTACATAGAAGGTTAGTTCTTATGAGCGGCTTGAAGACAATTATTTTTCGACCGAAACTGCCGCCTGGCAGCGTCTCGAGCGTCCAGCTGTTATAGACGACCGCCGCAAAGTTAGCATCTCCGCCACTTTGAGTAATCGGCTTGTCAAAAAATATTCTAGGAAGGTTTTTGGCATTTTCCCAGTATAATTTTGTACTTTCGACAAAAACTCGGGCATATTTGTAATCAGTTGAAAATTTTCGATTGGACATTCGACGAATACAATCGAAATTTCGTCGAAAGCACCGCACACAGCAAAAAAATCGTGTTTTTAGCAGTTTTTTACAATTTTTTCATGGAAATTTTGGGTTTTGCGGGAAATGAATGGCAGATTCGTGTTCAGGGGATCAAATTACATCTAAATGGGCAAATAAAAAAAATATTAGAAATCCAACATTTTTTTGGATTTTTGGGCAACATAAGTTTTTTCACTAAATCATGGATGACTTCTTTTCGTTAGGTCTTCAAAATGCTTTTTTAATCATTGAAATCCGATGATTTTTCGATTTTTGGCAGAATTTCAAAGTTGGACCATCGATTTTTGCAAATTTTTCCATACAATACACACCTTTGCCTCTTTTTTTGCGATTTTTCAAGTGGACTTTCCGGAAAAACTATTAGCGATATCGATATGAATCCAACGCCATTATATAAGTCAGGTAAAAACCTTTTCTAAACTCCCCCAATGAAACTCCCTAGCATATAAGGAGCTAACCCTACGACCTTGTGAAATTTCGAGATTTTTGACATTCTGGAAAAGTGGCCGGGGAAGTCGAAATAAATTTTTTTCCGTTTTAAAACTATTCAAAGAGTTTATTTAATCGGAAATTTGTTGCTGATTAGGAATATGCCGGAGTTTTTCCCGAAAGTGCAAAATTAGACTGGGAAAATGCAAAAAACGTTTCTAGAATATTTTTTTGATATTTTTCCCTAAAAATGGCGGATTCACGGCGAATCATATGGTGGATTTGTTGAAATATTAATAAAAATTCAGGGGTTAATCCGGGAACTATACATGCTGGTATCAATCGACTCAGCATTTCACCGCCAAACCCCCATTTCATGAATGACATTCCGTCGTGGAGCACCCTGTATATTATAATACCTATAAGAGGAAACAGTACACAACTATGCCCGAAGCATAACATCTACAGGAGTAAGAAGGACGCCATCATTCTCCCAACGTTTATGCATACGAGAGAAAGCGAGAGCGAGAATGAAAACCGCTGTCAGCGCTACTACCCAAGAACTACCAATGGGGATAGCCCCCAGCAGAATCGGCACGTATAATCCTTAAGAACTGTCCTTCTACGCACATCTGATTTCGTTACTACTAATAATCGCTTGGTATCTCCTAGGCACACTTTCCAACTGATTTCATTACATTTCTTTGGTTCTCAATTTGACTTTTTGATCAGTGGTGAACAAATGTTCAAAAGTATGCAGTTTAGATTTGCATTAATTTTGATGGTCGCCAACTTCCGGTTGTTGAGAATGCGAGCCATCCGAAAGTGGAGGTTATCCAGATAAATGGACAACTAATGGATTGTTATTTACGTATCAATGAACTGGCGAATTATGAAATGGACGATTACTTACTGATCTTCAAGTGTAGGTTGTCCATTTACCTAAACAATCAGGCTAAAAGAATTACCTGGAAAACCAGGTCAGAAAGCTATGCAGGCAAATGAATAACGTCCGCTTTGAAATGGTTCATCGATGGCAATCATTGCAACAAGTTACCCTGATTGCTGCATGCATTGATCATATAAACCTGCACAGGCAAATGTAACCTAACAGGAAATGAGTTTCCGACCACATTCAGCTAGGTTATGGATGAGGATTGCTCGGTTTGTTAATTCACCAGCTTACCATAATCGCGTAGCTTCCTGGCTCGTTATTCTCCACGGCCAGACCTCGTCGACTGTATGCACAAGATTTGCGTGTCAATCATTTCATCCAATAGCTGGATGATTGTTGGCTTTATTGGACGCGGATGTATTGCCCTTAGAGTGGTACCATCGCGTAGTCATTAGGGTCGCGAACGTGTGCTTAGGCAATCAAGATGTGTCGCCAATTAGCACCGCACGCCAATTTGTTTCACCAATTATTGGCTGGCAACCAAAACTTGAAATGAAAAACGTCTCTACAAATATCATTGAAGGTGTAGTATCAAATAGAAAAGAATATTTCTTGAGTTTTTAAATTTATTGGTGGCATTTCTAAATATTGATGGTAATGATGAAGGTTAGAAGATTCCTTCGTTGTGTTTGGGTTGGCACGGATGTAAAAGAACAATTTTTCCAAAAATTCTGCATTGGGAAACCATCAATTAGATCAGTGGATCCGGATACTCTGAAGATCAATGAAATGCCACAAAATCTAAGCAGGATTACTTTAAAGGGGACCAAATAGATGCTGATGGATAAATAAATATTTTTTCGTAAAAATAAAAAGTCTCCTCACTTTTTGAACAAACTTCGCCTAACTATTTGCCGGACCCCCACTACAAATACTACGTAGCCACGCCCCCAAGCTTACCCCCACTTTCGCAATAGCGTTCTCGGTTCCCCCACCAGCCGTCGCAGAGCCGAAAGTGGGGGTAACGTCCGAGCTATAAAAGGGTTAACGCTCGGGCCTGAAATGCGATTCGGAAGAGGGTCGTCCAGCGCGTACCTCCGGCGTTCCTCAGCAGTCGTTAGCACTTCGTTCTCTTCTATGGTTCTTTCACGATCGTTGCTTTATTTCGGGTTACGGAAGAACCTCGTTGATTGCCCAATTGGGCAACCTACGAAAGCTTACTTTTCTCCGAACCCGTACATAGTTTGATCTTCTTAAAGCGGAACTAGGTCTTCTCCTTATTCCTCCTTCTTCTCCATGAACATAAAGCAACGTAGCCATCCACACCAACGCTTTTATGTACGATTCCATTTTGGCACGAGAATCGACCTTTATCTCCGTGAAGGTTCTTCACCCCTACAGGAATCACAACTGCGCAACTTTCCTTACTACCTTATTGTCTACTTGCCTCAATCTCGAGGGACCCACAAGGGACTTTCATGATCGAATCATCATTCGGATGAGCTTCCAGGCAAAATTTCCAACCCGAACTTTCCAAGCTTTCCTCTCTTACTCCTTGAAGACTTTAGCCAATTCTAAGCAAACCCAAACAACCAAACGTTGAACACTTTCGTCGTCAAAATTTGTTGGCTTTTTTCGTTTCTCGATGGTAGCTTTTATTCAGTTTTCTTTATGCACGATTATGTCAATAATTATTCACTGAGTCCCTTTGATTTATTTGAAAATCATGCTAAATTCAATTACTGCAAATTCGTGATTTTTCGCATTTGTAAACTTGTCCAATATTGGGGAAAATCTCAAGAGCAACTGGACTCGAATCTCGACTTTGTTTTAACACGTACTCTTCCAACAAAGTACGAAAAAAACAACGAACAAAAAATAAATGAAAGAATAAATAAACAAAAAAATTAAAAAAAGAACGAAACAAATTCTCAGTACAAACAAGGGTGAGTTTGTCGAGCAAAGGAAATTCCCGAGTACGTAATGGTGGTAGGGTGGAAGTTTTTTCATTGTTGGCCAAGAAAGAAAAGTTAATTTTCCGCTCAAAACTTAAATAAGGAAACTAATTTAGTGTCTCTCGCGAGTAGGATACTATTGAATCTGAAGATAATGGCTTTTCACGCTCGGCGATCGCGATCGTGAAAACGACAGAGAAAGCGAGTTTTAAGGGGGTTGGTTGGTAGGGGAGGTGGTTGAAGAGGAAAAAAAGCCTAAAAATAAAGCCGAGAGGAAATACCGGAAAAGCGCTTTCAGCTTAATCGCCCGTGTCCACGTTTTCCTTTATAAATCCTTAAGGGGGTTCTTTTTTTTATTACCATCTGTTTTTACGTTTCTTTTATTCAACGAATCTGACCCTTGACCTCCCCCTCTTTCTTTGAAACCCTGATCCTTCGTACATAAAACAAATCCACGGTTCCACGGTTCGTAAAAAAAAAACCAACGTGGCATTTTTGCGATTTCGAAATACCCGGAGTCAAAATTTCGGTTTTTTTTTGTATTTATACTTTATTTATGATGTATCTGTATTGATACTGTCAATTTTTTTTTCGTATTAATGTCGAAATCCCAGAGGACATTTTTCTTTTCAAAAATGAAGATTAGAAATATTAATCTACGTTTCGTAAAAAACAGAAAGTGCTACGTCAACGATTTAAAAATGTCCAGAATCAAAATTTCGGATTTTTCTATTTATCATTTAAATATGCAAAAAAATTGATCGACATTTTTGGGAGTTCCTATCAGTTTATTGTTTTCGTCTGATCCTTTCAACACTTCGAAATTAGTTTCTTCTTTTGTTTTTCGTGTTTGCGTGAAAATTGAAGTTGAAAAATGTTCGCGAATTTTTCGAAGATGGTGAGAAAAACGTTTTCACTAGACCTTCTCTCACGGTGATTCCCTTTCATGCTGACTACAGTCGCTTTTCTTCTGACGAACCAGGAAGTTACGCAGTTTTCGTCGCTACGATGAAAACTTTATTCCACTTCGTACACACTTTCTGTTTCTTTTCTTTACGTCCCTGAAGACTGCTGTTGAGTTTCCTTCAATTCACTCGCCCTTCCTCCCTTGAGAACCCTCTTTCTCCCTCGCGAGGAGCCTCGAATGTCACCGTGTCTAACCATGCGCGCAACCCAACTCCTTCGGATAACTCGATGAAGGAAGACCGGGAGGGAAGCCACGTTGGCCAGACGCAATGACGCTGACCACCCCCCGGAAGATAAACGTCGAAATTTGACAGGTGTTGTTGCCACAACCCTCCAAATACGTGGAAGCAAAAATTCCTCGGTCACCAAACGGAAATTTCACCAGCAAACGTTGGAAAGATTATTTTTCAAAAAAAAAAACAAAAAAAATGTCTAAAATGAAAAGCTCAAAAAGGCGAAGCATTAATTGAAAAACAGGTTTGTCAAAAATTCAAAATTTACACCGTAATAAATATAGTGATGAACGTTTCTAAATTAATAATTGATAATTAAAGTAATTACTATATTATTAAAAAATCAAATAGTACCTTGATAAGCTTTTTTTCTTTACTTTGCAAAGTTATCCGTCAGCTTTTTTAATTTTCTCAAACGTAAAATTAACGTAAAGTAAAAGCACATATATATTTGTAAAAATCGATATTCTTGGGAGCAATAATTTTATGTTCAGGAAATATTTTATTGCTTTCCTCGAATACACAAATCTTGTGAAAATCTTAATTACCCCATAGAACTATTAGCTTAAGACTTAAGTTACATTTCGCAAACAGAGAATCCGATCCTCCTATGAGATTCGATGAAAGGAACTCCTGAGACTAGGAAAGTACATGAGATTGCGTTTTATGAGATCGATCGATCTTCATCCTGATCGTCGTCCCTCGTCATATTGAAGCCGTCGTTTGCCCCGGGGCTAATATCGATGGCCATTCGTTATCAGTAAGCCCTCGAACACTGGGCGATCATCAAGCCTGTCGAATTTCGGAGAGTCATCGCTTCTTGGCTGGGGTAATTTGAGAAAAAAAGGCAAATCCTGACGAAATTGTTGGGTAGTTCAATCGTGACTATGGACAAAGAGAAACTTGGCTCGTACGAAAAAAAAAAATACATTATCGTTTTCTTGATTTCTTTTCGATCAGAAAAATCAAGGAGGAGCCCATTGCTCGGATGATTTAAGGGGAAATCCTGATTTAGAAGGCTCAAAAAATCGATTTTTTAAAAGATTTTTTTTATGATAAAAAAAAATAAAGTCTAGCGAACCTTTTAGATTATTTTATTACATGTCGAAAGAAATGTTATTATTTTCAAATATTAAATTATTTGTAAATATTACATCGGAAAACTCCAAGGGGAAAGTACCAATGCTCGGAATAAAAAAAAATAAAAAAATAATGATAATAATAATAAATAAATAACAATATAACACGTCCAAACGTTGAGATACGAAAGTGTTCCAACATAGGGACAAACAGGAATCGGGGTCCGAAAACTGGTCTAATTTCCTATTATTCAACATTTTAATATATATCATTAAAAATATTCAACTGTCCAGCGTTTAATTTATGCCTTCTGAAAATCCGAATTTACGAGCTTAATAATCGTTAGAGTTTTAGGATCAAAGGATTTTTCAAGAATCATCAGGATTTCGAATAATTGAAAATAATAAGGTTACAGCTAAGGCTAAAACATAGAAAAAGAGCTTTTTTTCGCTTACTGGCTTGAGCTAGTCGAAACATCCGGAAAATCCAATTTCCTCATTTCCCTAGTATATGGAAATGAGACATAAAGCACATGTTCCAACTCTTTTTACTAATCTCATCTTTTTGCCTTTCCAAGAGTGGTATTTCTTCGCTACAAGCATGACGTTCATTTCGCTTTTGCGGTGCCAAAAGTACTTCGTGTATGACTAAATCTAGAGTGGGGGTCTAGTACGTGTTTTTTTGTCTTCCAGTTGGATAACAAAGATGAGTATGAGGTGAAGTCGTATCTGCGATTGAGGGGAGGGGGTGGAGGGTAAGAAGAAAGTTTTAATGTACATTGCATATGGATGAGAATTGTCTGGCGATATTGAAATGGAAGATACTGAGAATATACTTGTTTAATGAGTGAATATATTACATATAAAAAAAGCTGATTCATTAGGTATTGTGTAATTAACAATAATATTATTAACTTGTTATAATTAATTATATCGATAATAATATAATAAATCATTTAATATCATTAATTGATTAATTTCTATTATTTTTTAATTAACTGATTAACTTTAATTAGGACAATTAATTGTTTATTAATTATTAATGACCTATATGCTTTTTGTATTCAAAATTAATAATAATGATTAACGATTAATCATTAATTCATTGACATCTCCCAATGTAGAAGGTTTGGGCATCTTAAGTCACTTTTTTGAAATGTCTTCGTGACAAATTCCTGCTGATTTGCTGATTTTCGACTTTTTCATTTTTACCAATTCCTACTCTCGCAGTGATCCTTTATAGTTGTAATCTACGCGCACGCTGTTCCGATTCCTTTATGCTCCCATTTATTCGGTGTCTTTTCCCTCCATCCTGTCCATCAATATTTGATGGTCGTTTATTGTCAGTGGATCCGATATTCTTTGCTCTGTTTAAAAAATATTGGCTCCACCAGTGTATCCTCTAGTAGCGCGTTGACAGACGAGAACCCCCATCAGCAAGCAAGAAGTTCTTACCCGACACGCGATACTCACTAGCCTGAAAGGAGCCCTGTAGTCGTTGCACGAGGGCTTTGTGAAAGCCGGATGGAAAGAACGTCTGGACTTCTGTACACATAACTATTCGGTTCATTGATCGATGTAACGAAAAAGAAATAAAAATATCTGCATTCTGCATTTTATAAAATTTATGAAATTCTATGAAATGTTATGAAATTTATTAAATTCTATGAATTGCCATGAAATCCATGAAATATTATGAAATTGTATAAACTTTTATAAAATCCATGATATTTATGAAATTCGATGAATTGCCATGAGATCCATGAAATATTATGAAATTGTATAAACTTTTATAAAATCCATGAAATATTATGAAATTTGTCAATTAATATGGAAAATACATTGAAACGTATTATTCATTTTGATGCAGGGTGGTCATATGAATCAAGAAGTTTTTACTTTTATTAAATGTTATGAAATTCATGAAAATCTATGAAATTTGAAGAAATCCATGCATTTTATGAAATGACCGTTCGATTCTCGAACGATTAAAATAGAACATTTTTTCTGGGGCTGCAGGGTGGCAGTATGGATTACGGGGTTTCTACTTTTTATCAGACAGTACAAAAAAATCTGTATACAATTTTTGTAAAAATGAAGAAAATAAAATGTAGATGAAGTATCCTTCACAGTTTTACTGTTGATATACTTGTAGGGATGCAACGTGACAGTTTACAACGTCAGATGCTGTACAATTTAGGATAGTGATATTCTCGAGCAGGAAGCCGAGAAAACTCGATTGCCGGGAGCTTTATACTGACTCGTCTCGAGATAACGCGACGCGATATACGTATTCGCGCATTTCCCTTTTCTCAAGTGCACGGCCCAACAACCGGAGTGTCTGCCTATTTCCTGAACGGGCCGAGAGAGAATCGTCGCACACTGTTACCGTAGTTTGCGTATGGCTTTTGCCCGAACGCGTTATCTGGACGACTTGTGACTCCATTTTGGTGCAATGGGGTTGGTATGCTTGCGAAGTATTGGAGAAAAGGAGAGAGAGAGAGAAATAGAGAAAAATGGATAAAGAAAGTTACCGGGTGTTCGAAGAATTTAAGCGTTTTAAGGGGTCAAACACTACAAAAATTGACGAACAATTTTCGTCGATGGAGAAATGCAAATTAAAAGTAAACTGATAATTAAAATGATGGAATTATTACTCAAAGTAGAAACACGTTTTTGGAGAAACTATGGGCTTTCAAAACGCAAATTTTCAATTAAGTAATAACCTTGATCGACCTTTTTCTACTTAACATTGTTTTGCTATTATAACTTTTTTTAATATAATACAGTACAATTTATAATAATTCGCAATTATCACAATTATTACCGATGCCAATTATTATTAGTTTTATTAGTTAATAATAAAAACAATTCTTAATAATTATTAACAACAACATTAAATATTTCGGAGTAAAAATTAACAATTTGTAAACATAAGAATAAAAATTAATTTTTTGTTCCATTTCAAACGCGATAACTATAACATTATGATTATCATTATAATTATGATGATGATTATTATTATTATCACCACAGTTTTATTATAATTATAAATTAAAATAACAAAAATAATAATAAAATGAAGTATAATATAATAGGTAATAATAAAAACAGTTTTAGGAAGTGCCGAAAGTCTACTTTTATTTATATTTATATATATTATTATAAAATAACAAATAATTTACATTACTTAGATGTGAATACGAAATTTCGTATTACATATAATTCTTCATGTGTATCATTCGTGTTCCTCTGAAAGTTAATGGAATATTATTAATGATCGTTCAACTTGTATTTTTCAACGCAAAAAAAAAATTCAGCGAAACCGTGGAGCTAAGTAATAAATCCACTCCCGTCTGTCACGTAAAGCAAAGTTTCGGTAGCCGTGGAAGCTACTGTAAAAAGTAAAGACAAAAAGCCTCGGAAAGAACGGGAGCGAAGGAAAACGTGCGTGCGATTTTCATCGGTGAGTCCTGCGGGAATTACCGTTCGTATTACGAGGGAACGTTGCACGTAATCGTACCTACGTGTGTATGTGTGTCGATAAATTTACCCTCTTAACTTTCTCGACCCGGACGGAAGACGGTAGAGAAGAGGATTTTTGGGACAACTCGACGAACCGAAGACTCACGAAAATCCAACTTTTACGATCGAGCACGAAAGTCTTTCGAATTTTGAATTCGAAAATAACGAGGATAAACTCTCCGCCGGAGTTTTCCTGGGTGACAAGCTTCTTCGGAACCTTGAAAACGGTAGAATAGGGTCGTCGATAGAATAAGGTTATCCTAAGAGATTAGAATACTCTAACGATACGAAAAACAGGGTTACGTTTGGATATTCACTTCGAAGATACGAATGAGATGATTTAAAAAATTTCAATGAATTTTCTGAAATTTTATAAAATTCCATGAAATTCATGAAACAATATGAAATTCGATGAAATTCATGAAACGTTATGAAATTCATGAAACCATATGAAATCCTATGAAATTCATGAAACATTATGAAATCATATGAAATTCTATGAAATTTATTAAACGTTATGAAATTTAATGAAACATAAGCAATTTTATAAAATTCATGTATTTTTATGAATACCAAATTTGATTAAATGTCGTGCCGCTTCGTTTTTGAAGTTTACTAATTTTTTTAAACTGATTTTTCGATTGAGCATGAATTTTCCTGAAACTCTTGATGGAAATTGATGAAAAAAAAAACACTTCAAAAGCGTTGAAACGTCAACTCTATTTTTACATTAAAGTAACGTCCCGATGAGAATTTAAAAAAATTCGGGGTAAAGCTTTTTCTCCATAAATTTGTTGGTAAAAAAGTAATTCGAAAAAAGGGCAGAATCTGATTGAAACGACGAAGGGTTTCAAGGTCGATCTTAGGATTCCTTAAACCTGGTTCTTCGAATAAATTCCTTTGTCCCACCCAACATTCTATCGTCCCTTAAGGGTGTTACCCGCTTTGGCCCATTGCTCCCTATTTTAGGGTGGGTATATATGGATGGAATTCAGCAAGTGCCATGTCAAACTTATAGACACGTTCGACGGTAATGGCGAAGGGTGTTTGGGACGAGAGAGGATTGGAGGGTGTTCAGAATTCTACCCCCGTGGTGGATCGACATCTTCGCTTGTTTCCTGGCAGGAGCTGTTCTTTGGCAAGGGCTTCGTTTACTCCCTTTCTCGTCCCTCACTCGTACTCTCCTGATGTTCATATTGACGATATTTTCCAGCCATTTCTATCTCTCTGTTTCACCTACAGCCTCCAACCCTCATCCCCTACATCTTCGAGCCCTTCCTACCCTCTCGCCCTTTCTTAGGCTAACGGACTTCCAGATGGTTCCTCGCTCGGGTCATCCACCATTTTGGTCACCCTTACGACTCTCGGCTGAGTAAACTCAACCCTGTAAGTACATAACCTCCATCCCTTTGCCCTTCGCCATTAACAGACTCCCTTCACCCACCAAACTCGGGAAAATTCATCCAAGATAAAAAAAAACTCCCTCGCTCTCACAAATTGAAAATGTGTGTTGGTTTCGTTTGGGTTTATTTCAACGTTGAAGTACAATGGAAATATCAAAATAATCGTACCGTGGAATTAAAAAATGAAAACGGCTTTGACATCCTAAAAAAATTATTGCGTGACTTTCTCAACGCTTCAACATTTTTATCTACAATTTACAGAATAAAAATACTCTATGAATCGTCAAGAAAAATGAAACGATATTTCGGCTCGACTAATTTTTTAAATACCCAAACCTACTTTGTTCAATAAAAAAATAAAAAAGTAGTTTCTGAAAACGAACTTATAAAAAAATTATCGAACCCTCCCAAATCTGCCACATTTTCATATCCATTAGCCCAAACAAACCCTAACAAAAATTCCACGAATTGAGCAGAAAAAAAGAAATGAAATACCACAGAAAAATTTAAAAAATGGTAAAAAAATGTTTTATCTCCTACAAAAAAGGTCTACTCCCTAAATTCTCCCACAATTTCACTTCCACTTTCCAAAGAAACAAAAATAGCTCCAGGAATTATGGAAATAAAAACCAACCCCTAAGTTTCAATGAAATCGCAAAAAAAACTTGTCCAATAATGTTCAACCTAAAAAAATGAAATCAATTGGCCACCAGTTTTTCTCAGGGAGAAACAATGGCGATACTTTGGTCTCAGAAAGTCTAGAAATTATTTATCCGTTGACGTGCAAAAAGTATATTGCCCAGGACTTTCTCGCGGTTGTTGTTTCGCGTGTGGGAAAGCTGGAGGATTTTATCTGTTACTAAAGTCCATGAATGTGGAACCGCGTGTAGTCGGTTGTGTTTCTCGGTGGGTGTTCGATCTCGGTCTCGCCATTCGATGCACGTAGATATATTTATGGTATATAGGTGTCGGTACACACATAACTCATTGGATAATGCGCTGGAATCCCTAGTACAAGCGCCGAGAAAAATAACCTTTCGCGAGAAAACGTTATTTTGAGGACATTCGAGTCCAACTCCAAGATAGGACAATTTTTGTATTTCTTTAAGGGGAAAAAACCAAAAGTGTGCTAAAAAAATGTGAGTGTAAGAAAAAGAGCTGAAACGGTTTGATCGATGAAACGTTTTATATTTCAAAGACAAGAAAATGTTGTTTTTATTAATTATTTGTCGTTATTAATTGAAGAAAAAAAACCATCAAGCTCTGTATCCACTAATTCTACAAAGCTTACATAATGCAATAGTTAAAATGTAATAATAATAATAAGAATATTACTATAAATATAAATAATATTGCTCTAAATTTTGTACAATTTTATATAACCAAAATAGAAAAAAAATGTCATGAATATTCAATGAAACAGTATTACATAATAAAGTTCAATTAATTAAATGGAATGATAAATAAATTGTGGTATTTAAATATAAACGAAGAAAAAATATATATATAAAAAGCAGGCTGCAATAAAATATTCGAATAAAAACTGCTCGAAAAAATAAATAGATAATTAAATAGATGAATAAATAAATATATAAATAAATGAATAGATAAATAAATAAATAAATAAACAATTGAAAACTATTAAAAACATTTAATCAAAAAGATTTGTCCAAATCCCTTAAAATGAGACGTGAATATTTTTCGAATAAATTGACAATAAATTTTGCGACGCATCGTTGATTTTGACAAAAAAGGTAATGTTACAGACTGACGTTATTTGCCGTGAGGAAACTTCGATAACTGTCTGAATCCTCGAAACAATTGCCATGGACGCGGTAAGCTTCGTACGAATGAGTCGAGTGTCTGCCTTTTCCCAAGTTTTCCACTTCCTCGTTTACCCTCCTCGAAAGCGTAACACGTAAGGAACAGTGGGGTGGCTTATGTTTGGTGGAAAGTCAGCCAGGACAATTTCGAATTCAGTCTCCGTGCACGCCCTGGAATATCGGAGAAAATAGTGATCAGACTTGTACCAGAAGAAAATGTCTCCTGGTCTAACGCGGTCGTTCGCAAACTCTATTCGTAACAAACAAAAAAAAAGTAGCTCCTTCCGTTGGAATCTCTTCTGCGTTATGTTCTATTTATCCTTTCTCGAGCTTCTGCCGGACCATTCGTATACGAATTAGTTCGAAAGATCACGGTAACTTCGTCAAAAGTTTGACCAATCTGACCTCAGGAGATTCTGACCGCGATTTTACAAACAAACTTTAAAAACAATATATGAACATTTACAATAAACTAGAACGTTCTTAAACTGTCTATATTATATTTTCTACTAATTAATAAATAAACTATTGAATGAATATTATTATAAAATGTATAAACGATTATTCTTGATTAACCCCTTAAGAGTATCAATACTTACAGAAATATCGTCAAAAAATGTTGATCACGATGCCATCTGTTTCCGGTGCGATAAAAGCGATATAACGAAGAACCCCTTAAATCCGGATATTGAAGAAAACACGCGAGAAAGCTGCGCTGGAAACCTATCACGAAACTCCGTATTGAGCAGTCTCGTAAATTTATATGAAAATCTATCAACGTTAAGCTTCACAGCTTTGTCATAAATTTAACCAATTCAAATTTTACGAAAATTTTTCAAATGTCGAATAAATGTTTGTTACTTTTTAAAATTAAGTGTTCAAGTGATTAAATTTTCAAATAATAATAAAAATTTAATTTAATTTTACATTTTATCACAAAGCCTTTGGCTTTATTTATACTGTCAAATAAGACATCATTTTGTAAATAAAAC